>JAYMFT010139934.1:0-12845 GCA_038088735.1 Panulirus argus
ACACTTTTCTTAATCTCTTGAGAGTGATGACTGAAATAATGAAGGTAACTACCTGAATGAGTTGGTTTCCTATAAACTGTGAAATCTAGTGTTGTATTTCCTCTCATAATAAGGATATCAAGAAAAGGGAGCTTACCATCAACTTCCCACTCAACTTTGAATTTTATAATAGGGAGAAAGGAGTTTAATCTGTGAAAAAAAATTGTCAAAGGGACCCCAGAAATCATTCCAGGCAGTAAAGATATCATCTACATATCTACATATCTAAACAATTCTTGATACGGTTCGAACCTAGATTATTCAGCTTCGTCTGTCTCTTCCCCCCCACCCCCCTCCACGGGTGGAACTACAGACGGGACCAGAAACATCCTCGCTCTCCTCCGCACTTCTATCTACAACTTCAAAGGCTGTTCTGTTGTGTGTAGCCTTTGGGCAGAGGTGTCCCGTCTCTCTGTCCCCTTTTCTTTGTTGGGAAGCAATACGGCGGGACCTCGCCTCCGGCCGTTGGCACGCATCGAGATTATAGCGCCAACGTGAAAATCAAAGACCTTAGTTTGTTGCGCCCTTCGTACAGGGGTTATGGCGACTGCTGCTGGTGAGGCAGGGAGATCATCTCTCATCCGGTGAGGCGAGCGAGAACATCTCTCATCCGGTGAGGCGAGGGAGAACATCTCTCATCCGGTGAGGCGAGGGAGATTATCTCTCATCTGGTGAGGCTAGGGAGATTATCTCTTATACGACGCAGACGAGGCTTTGCTCATATCGAAGTCTGTCAAAGTGTCGTAGCTCATGGGGTGGAGAGATAAGACATGTTCAGTCTTTAACATAGGATGAATTAGAGTGGAGTTTCTAGAGAGTTAGTTATCCACTGAATAAGTTCATATAAGGTGTATGAACGCTTATTCTTTGTGTGTGTGTAGAAGGAGGGGTTGTCAGATACTGATAAATAGGGCGAGTGGGCGGCAGTCAAAGATTCATCGGTCAAGAGGTCTTTAGACATACAAGCAAAGGGGAGAGAGAGAGAGAGAGACGATGGCGCTAGTGCCATTGCTTAGTCATTTGTTTGCCTGGTCTCTGACACCTTCTTACCCCCCCCCCTCAACCCAGACCAGGGGGAGATTTAGAGGGGAGAGGGTGAAGAAGGAAGGAAGGGGGAGACAACAAAAGGGAAGAGTGAATCATTGTACAAGAGGAGTCCATTACCTCCCTGTCCTACCGTCAGTGGTCTGGTGTATAATACAGGAGGCAAAATGGCTTTGCTTCTCATCGTTGTCTAGGGTCTGCCAACCGGCTTTCTGTAGTGACCTTCCCTGTCCTTAATTTCTATCGCCCAAGGGTCAGGTAAGCGCCTCTCTAGTGCTCTGGTTAGCGTAGCTGCAGCAGTGCCACACGGTATATCAGCAGCGAGTGCCACACGATGCCAACAGTGCCACACACGACTTATCATGCAAAGTTTAAGTTAGTTGTTCCAAATGTTTTATAATCCTCTGCACAGTTTGCCGTAATGAGGCGCAATTAATCACCCTTCCCAAATTTGTAGTTGCACGTAATTGTATCCATCTCGTTAATGGTTCCTCCGCAAATAGATTACTCTAACTGCGATTACTAGATACATACTTACTGCCGTTGTAACAATGGAGAGAGAGAGAGAGATAGAGAAAATGGGTGGTCATCGCATCTTTTTTTTTTTAGATATATTGTAAAGAATGGATCAAAATGGGCAATACGCCAGGCATGATCCTCACCACTGTTCCTATTCTGACTTTCGTCGCCTCCTAATGGGAATCGCTAACTGCTTCATACCGAAGTAACGACGCTGCCTTATTGGTCCATTTCCACCTACAACGATGGCCCTGGGTCGGCTAACGACACTCCACGACACTCATTAGCGTTCAACGAAAAGTCTGCTCTGACACTGGGGGTAAATGTGTAAATTTTTCAAGGGGTAGTGTAATGATCATCGTCAGATTCCACTGTGATGGATTCTGTCAAGTGGTACACCTTGTTGTTCAGAGCAGTGTCTTGTAGTGCTGCTCACCACCGAGCAGTGCCATGATTTGCAGTGCTCTCCCGTGTCTTACAGCGTTTTACCTTGCCTTACAGTGCTTTATCTTGCCTTACAGTGCTATACCTTGCCTTACAGTGCTATACCTTGCCTTATAGTGCTTTATCTTGCCTTACAGTGCTTTATCTTGCCTTATAGTGCTATACTTTGCCTTACAATGCCTTACCTTGCCTTGCAGTGTTTTACCTTGCCTCACAGTGCTTTATCTTGCCTTATATCTAAAAGAGTTTGTTGTTCTTCTTCTGCACTGTTCACTGTTCACATTTTTCAGCATCTTTACGTACCCTATCTCTCCTTTAAGCATGTTCTAAGTTCCATCCGCTTCGTCACTACTTCAGCAAATAGTTCAGATCTTTTACTC
Organism: Panulirus argus; assembly: GCA_038088735.1. Lineage (NCBI taxonomy): Eukaryota > Metazoa > Arthropoda > Malacostraca > Decapoda > Palinuridae > Panulirus > Panulirus argus. The sequence goes on from JAYMFT010139934.1 coordinate 2,427, forward strand.
TCTGGTGAATCACATTATTTTTGCTCCCGATTCTCTTCTTGAGTAAGGCTTTCTGTGTCCTCTCGACCACATATCTCATCCTCTTTATCCACTGCAGCCAATATTAGCACGTATCGCTTCCCCTTTCTCTTTGTCTCTCTTCCCTTCAATATTAACTCTCTTCTCTCTTTTCTTTTTTCTATGGCCATCTCGTACCGTCTTCCTGGCACACCTGGGCTCCGCTAGTAATGGCACAGGGTGCATATCCTCGGATTATTTGAGAGAGAGGGTCGTGTCCTTAATAATTTAACTTTAAGAATAATCCTAAGAATAATCCGGTGTCTGTTCCCAGTGTGTTAAAACTAACATAACGCTTCACAGAACATGCTACACATAATGATAACTTTGAATGATAAGTTGCAAGATTTCATGTTTCATGGTGATTAGCAAGACAGACGACTCTAAATGTAACGATGCTTAAAACTTACTCGATAAGAAAACACGAGTGATCATTTCTAAAGACTTCCCCGCCCATCATCATGTCTCATCCAAGCTTGTATCAGTGACGATGAGACGTACGTGTAACTCGTCGGTGAGGTCTCGTCTCGCGGGACACTCCCGCCACTGTGCCCTCTGGGGGACACACGAATTTGACCTCTGCTCCTTAGCCAAGATGCCCGCTAAATAAGACATGAATATTTCGTTTCCCCAGCGCTTGACGCACGTCCAGGAGATATCTGAGGAATCGGGTCTTATGCTGGCAGAGAAATAAGAAGCTTTGGGCTTCCCAGTCTGACATTTACAAGTTCACAAGTTGTTCGCCAGAGTCGACCCGTTCGCCTCTTCCCGAGAAAGAGGTGGACGCCCTTACCACACAGACTCCAAAAGAAACAGTTCTTGGAGTTGATATATTTTTCTTTATTAATGTCTCCAGTAAGGGACAGACGTCCTCATTGGAAACACACCACCTTGATATGGAACGTGGGAAGTGGTGAAAGAAGCAGAAAAGCCGAAAGTCTGTGAAAGAGAAGATGAGAATGACAATGAAAAAAAGACAAAAGAAGACCAGTGACCCTGACACGGAAGGTGAACAGTTGGTTCTCTGGCCATGACTTCAACACTCGCAAATCAAGAGGGTGGTACAGTACTTCCCTGGGCTACTCCAGTCTTAAAGATATCCGAGGTAGAGCGGAAACGTCCTAAATTTCTCAAGTACATCAGATCAAACCGTTGATATAAGTAATTACTGATAACCAAATAAAAACCTTGGTGTCAGTAACCAGTTCATTATACTATTATAATCTGAAATCTAGTAAATGTTAACATGTCAATACCGTAGGTATCTGCATGTATCCTGAATCGATTTCAGTTTGGTGCTGAAGCCATACATTCATACATCACGAAATGTATCAAAAGTGAATAAAGAAATCTAGTGAAGTGTTTGATAAGTGAAGGTTTGAAATATGAATTATCTTCTTTTACAGAAAACTCAATAATTTGTCGCCATATTTCATCTGTTAAGTTTGGCGTTCGAGATACGAGATGAAGTGCGCATTAAGACGGTACTTCAGACCTTCTCCACGACACAGTGACCCTTGTCTACAACAGCACGACTCTTGGGAATGATGTCACGACCTCTGAACTGCCACTTAAGGGTCGAGGTCAAGTGCTAAGCTATAACATTATGCCTTGAGTGGTACCGTCGTGCTTAAGGGCCGTACCGTCGTGTTGAAAGGATCGTACCGTCAGTGCTCAGGGGTCGTACCGTCCGTCCGTCGTGCTCAGTGGGTCGAATACGTGTTGACAGTCAAGAAGATAACGTAATTTAATTAGCGCGAGACATATGCTAATGACGATAAACTCTCTCCCAGAGTTTCTGGTCCAAAATGGCCAAGGAATTTTCCCATCAGCTCTTCAAAAAAAAAAATATATAAAAGAGAGCAATCTCTCTCTCTCTCTCTCTCTCTCTCTCTCTCTCTCTCTCTCTCTCTCTCTCTCTCTCTCTGTGTTCAAGGATTCACGTTTTTAGTTGCCTCGTGTGTTGCTTGATCCTTTGTAATTTCCCAGAGGACTCAACTCAAGCAATGACCTCAACACAAGCCGTTCCACCTACCTACCTACCCTAAGCTGACGGCTGACTCCATCTTCCGTTCTCATCTTATATTCCATCTGTCCTCTCTCTCTCTCTCTCTCTCTCTCTCTCTCTCTCTCTCTCTCTCCTGTTGTTCCTCTATCCTTCTGTAATTCCTATTCTTCTTCTATCCGCCTATTCTCCCTTCTCATCTTTCGTTTCTGGTATTGCTCTTCCTTATCTCTGTTTTCCACCTTTATTCGTCTCCTTCTCTTCCGCTTCCATTACCCTAGTCTCTCTCTTTACCTCCGCTCTCTCTCTCTCTCTCTCCCTCTTTCTCTCCATCCCTCTCTTTTCTCTCGCTCTCTTCGCTAGTGACTTGTCTCTCCCCCTCCACCTTTCCCCATACCACTCCAGTAAATACATTTAGACGTATGACACCTCAAAAAAGATTATGTGTTCACTGAATCGTCCATTCAATATAACAATAAGTTTTAGGAAATAATTTCCTATATATATTCCAAATGTCAGTCACACATGCGATTTAATTGTATATGCAAATGAGGTGCCTAATACGGTGCGCATTCATTATTATTTTTTTCTTTTTTTTACAAAATTAATAACGAAAGAAAAATATCTTTGAATTGATTCATAGACCACGATGACTATCATTCTAGAAGTGTTCGCCTCTGAAATGAAACCGATTGTTAGTAAAAGTTTCATCATTTGCCCGAAAGACCCTGTTAACTATGTGGTCCCCGGTTCGAGTCTTTAATGGGTAATAATTCAGTCTAGCGAGGAAAAATATCTTTATGTCTTTCAGTGAAACAACCTGCACGTTTGCCTTTCGACTGAAACATTCGTATGTCATGCTACTCTCACGAGAATAATCTATGGGATGAGAATCCTGACATCTTCCGCTCCCACAAACAGCCTTGTTAGGACCCGATTTTTTTTTTCTTTTAATTCCTTTTTGTAAGCGAGTCAAAGGCGACCCCACTTGGGGCTGACGTCATTGCTCCCACGCCAGATTGGCCAGATTCAGAGTTCCTGTGAGCCACTCACACGGGCCACAGTGGGTGTTAGGGAAGACTGTGATGTCTCTCATCACCCACGTCAAAGATGCTCGACTGCAAACACCTTCCCCCGTGGCATGACCCGAGCAACCCGACAGAGGCGATGGACCCACCACCCGCTTCGGCAAGAAAGAACTCGAGCGCGATTGTATGCCAAAATGAATCAGTATTTTCAGAGAGATGTTTCCCGCTGTTGGTTAGTCTCAGTGTACCATAGAGGCTCTGTGTTATTCATACAGTGTATGTATGTATGTATAGCTACGGGAAAAATATAGCTAAGGGTGAACCTGAAGTCTCGAAGTCCCGGATCGCGCCAGTGAAGCTATAACCGAACCTCTTCTTTGTCCCTGTCCGTCGAGACAAAGGCTTCGGACACAGCTTCACCCGTGTCGTGTTCCGGAGCATTTTTTCCCCCCGAGTGTACAACTCTCTACAACCTCCGTCTGCGTGTTACTCGTTACTTTAATCTACCAGTGATTTATATTCGATGGTTCGAACACGTAGTGAACCTTGTTTCATTTACTATGCTTATGACCACGGGAGCACGAGACTCAAGGGTTCATACGAATCCGCTTCTGACGCGTGAAGCTCTTTTATTTTTAACGTGGTTTGTAAACTACTGTAACTACCCAATGGCGCCTGGAATCACTTGAGAGTACATCCTCTCACCGATGTTGCAGATGATTGCATCCCGTCCATATCTCTCCGTGTATGTAAGAACATTATTGAACACAGTCTTCTGACTTACCTCCCTCCTCCTGCAGGTCGGGTGAGAATGCCTCTCGCGTCGGAACTGTCGGTTCCCAGATCAAGTTCCCGGGGCGCGAGAACGAACCCCAGCGAACCAATCGGGACCCAGAGGTCTGTTCGCCTTCTGACCTCCCTCCCCCCCTCCCCCCTCCCCCCACCCAAGGCGATGGATCTGGATCGTCCAACTAGCTTTAATGACCATTAGGACCAGAGTCGGGATGTGATTGCCCATCTGCATGTGGCCTGGAGGGGGGGGGGGGGAGTGGCCTGACGGAGACGTGACCTGGACAAGCACACACACACACACAGGTCAGAAATTCTTTTTTTATTTGGTCTGAGTATGGTTGATGTTTATGGTACAGACTCTTGTTTAACGACAGTTCGCCAGTCGATAGCACTGGAATACAGGAAAGTACATACATACATACATACATACATACAGTTTGTTGTACAGACTGTATACATGGGTATGAACACATACAACCACAATCACGGGAGAACAGGAGAACATATAGACACGAAGCCAAACTTCATTCCAAACTGAGGAACGTGGGATTGCTGACCTGAGGAACATGGAATGGTTGACCCAGAAGGGTTACGGTGAGTTGTGTAGGCCACCTGACCTCTCCATTTTCTGGACTAAGGACACACGCCTGCCTCTCACTCGGTTATCCTTGACAAAATCCCGAGTATTCAATAGAGTCGTGAGCTTGGGAATTCAGTGGTCGTCATTTTTTTCCCTACGAGCTTTTTTTTTTTTTTTCTTCACTTCGCTTCACCTGTGTATGTGAATTACTACTTTTCCTGCATAACAACTCCCACGCGCGTTCCATTCATTCCCTTCACGTTTGTATTCACTCATTCACTTCCTCCTCCTACCTCCTCCATGCCATTCCATCCCCCCCCCATCGTATCGTGTATAACGCATCTCTCATTTACCTTTGCACATGCACAGTTGATGAATTAGGTGTGAGTGTGTCCATCCACCTGCAATAAAGCCATCACCGACCCGTTCTTTCCTAAGTGGCGAAGCGGGAGCAGGTAATATGACATGATTTGGCTGGGCTCGTGTCCCGGCTATGAGTGGCTGCTACAGAGTTTGATTACGTACAAATAACACAGCAGTTTATTGTACTCTGTTAAGCTGCACTGTTGTCATGTCCCCCTTGTTGATATATTGATCTCTGTACACACACACACACACACACACACACACACACACACACAGAGAGAGAGAGGTCACATTTTTGCTTTATTCTGCTCCTTGGGCAGTGACGCCAGTGACTGTAACCTGATCTGTCACTACAACTTCAGTGAAAAAACAACAACAACAATAGACCAAAGGTTATGACAACAACCTTGATGGGGGTAGTACTAATTGTCCCTATCTATCAGGCGTTGTTGGGTGATAGTTCTGCCGGCAACTTTAATATCTTGTGACACATTACTGCATCAGAGAAGAACTGTTCATCCGATCAATTAAACTCTGGTATTGTTCATTACAAATCGACACAAGCCAAGCCCTTAAATTCTGACAAGTCTTCCGCCATCACAGAGGGTCTCACAAAGACCCTGCGGTACGCTCTCCTACTTGTATTCCTTCGTGTGATGAATGACGCTATTCACATAACGTGACGATGTGCTTGTGAATGAATAATTCACTCCTCAGGAAGCGACGAGGCGAACGAGGAGAGAGTAAATATGTCCGGAAACAGGACAAACACAAAGATAAACACGTAATTGAATATTCATTTAAAAATGTGACACGTGTGCATGATAAATGGACACAAAGTATAATTTAATCAAAAGGTAATGAAACATGTAAGCATAATATAAATCCCAGTAATGCAAACATTTTGAATAAAAGATTTGGATGATATTTTCATTACTATGACATTTCATTATCATCATGATTTGTAATATCAACATGACATTTTATCATTATTATGATATGTACTGGAATCATAATATTTTGATTATATTGTTATGTCGGTTCCTGAAGCAGCGCTTTGGCCTGAGCCCTCTGGCCAAGAATATGGCCCTAACGACAACCTCCTGGCCAAGAATATGGCCATGATACCAATTCCCATGGCCAGGAGTATGGCCTAACACCCCCCTCCCCCTCTTCCCCGTAGCCAGGAGTTATATAGTGGCGTTTTTTTTTTTCATTAACAAATAGATATAAGCATACCAAACCAGGTGGTATTTCACTTGGTTTTGTCTACATTATATCAGCCGGCACCGCCGGGCCTGTGCTAAGGTCCTGTCGCTTCACTAGATAATCCTTGACCTTTACAAATACATTAACGTTGGCCAGGGGAGAGAAGAAAAAAAAAATACTGTATTTGCATACGTGTGGGTTTATGATTATCAGCCGCAAATAATAGTGTATTGTCTTTTTCTCCAGAATTAAGCAGACGATGCTAGTTGCGAAGGATAAAAGGAATGTGGCTCACTTCAAGTTTACTTTCAAAATGAAAATACTTTAATGTTATTGTGCCATACGGGTGTCTTCTGCTTCTTTGGGATCGTGTTCGCAGAATATGGAAATAATTTTCCCCCCCTAAATGCATTTACGTAAAAAGGGGTCAAATTGTTGAAACGTTAGGGAAAGGATTTGGATGAGATTTTGTCATGGGGAAAATTTGCTTTATTCTGCGTTTAGCATCGACGAATTTATGAAGATTCCAGATTGTATTCAGAAGAGACTTTTTGCGGCAGCACCAAAGTGTTGACGGAGGTTTTAACTAATTCAAATCGCAAGTCAGACTTTCTATTTCTCTGTAAATCAGGAGTATTCTCTCCAGCCTTGGCCGGGGAGTGTCATCCGATAGGAAGTCTGATTATGGAAGAATCTTTGCCTGACGGCCAACGTTCAGTCTTAAATTATTCTTCCTGGCCAAGATACCAGAGCGAAAAGATAAAATGTCTCATGGGGAGCCGAGTAATGCTATACTCGTGTTAGCAGCGTATTTATTTCGGCACTAATTCACCGGCAAGTAGATTCTTTATACCCTCTCCTCCATTTTCTGTATACTTTGCCTCTCATAATGAAGATGGTAGACGGTAGAAGAAGAAAAAAAGATTGTTATTTAGTTTCCTATGTACACTGGAGTTTAGTGAACACTCACTGGAAAGAACATTTAAGAACTTAAGAACACATCTCTTCAAATGTTACATTACATATCAAAATAATACGACAGTAATTACAAAGATATAATCCGGTATTATTTGCTCTACACATAAAGTAACTTTTTACTTATGATACACCGGCAGATTACCTTGATTATTTCAGTCATGCGGGCTGTCATTAACTTCACAAAGGTAGAAAGAAATTGATTCCCTCAGTAATCAGCCTCGTTATAGGTCAGTACATCAAACATAATTTGTTTCCCTTTGTATCTGAATCATGCATAATACATGGATCTGACACGCGTGTATTGCATACGAGTCTATAAATCTAGGAATCCAATAGAGGAAATAAAATGAAACACCACCTGGATTAGTATGTCTTTATTTATAAATGTATTTGTTAATCACAAAAGCCACAGGACCGTAAAATGTTTGCCTCCATCACTGTCTGACGCGCAGATGTTGACAGAGACTGGCCAAGTCCCAGTATGATTCGAATCCTTGTATCAAAAAGGTCTTTCTTCAGTTGATGTCTTCAGCGTGAGAGCTCGTCAGCGCGTAGTGCCTGGAGCGTGGCCTCTACGGCAGTCGGCCCACCGTAATAGGCCACGGTTAGGCCGCCCGTCAGGGCCACTTGGGTGCCCAACTCCTCCAGGAGAGCCTTGGCCCAGCTGGCCACGTCTAGGGCGCTGGAGGGGTCCACTTTCCTCCCGCCTTGGGAATAACGTGTCCGCAGGCGCTTCGTTACGGGGTGCAGGTTCATCATGGTGACGGTGATGTCCGTCGAAGTGACGCCGGAGTCGACGCCCAGGGTGTCGAAGGCGGCGTCGATAGCCAGGCCAGCGCCCCAGTAGGCTCCGAGAAGCGCCGTGTGAGCCACGATGCGTCGAGCAAACTTGATCGTTATCGATGTCAACGTTGGCTTCTTGTCCTTCGGTGGTGTCAGGGCCATGCCCCTGGGCAGGGGGCCCGAACCAAAGACGACACCGGGATCCGACGAGGAGCTGTCCCCCCTGCCTGACGAGGGAAGACCCAGGGCACAGGCCGACACCGTCAGCAGCACAGCTATCAACAGGCGTCCAGCCATGACTGAACGACGAGGCGTGCCCTCCAACTCCCTCAGGTGAGGCCAGCAGTGTTCCCTCCCAGACCGGCTCGGGATCCCTCCTGATTTCCCAACCCACGCCCCATGCGGGGGGGTTGGATTTCCTACCCATCTGTAGCTCATGGATAGACCATAGGAATTGCCCCAGGCCCCTGAACGTATGTGTGTGTGTGTGTGTGTGTAGGAACATATACATATAGGTAAAGACATGGCACATACATATATACATATATGTATATAAAGTAAAGAGACGGGGCAATAAGAGTATAAACGCTCTTCCTGTAGTACACAAATAGTAAACGCAAAGAGTAGTCACACAGAAAAACACCCACACACACACACACTCACACACACACACACCCACCGATACCCACACACACACACACCGGCTAACAATAAAAAACAATTTCAACATTTGACTTTCTGGCCTTTTACAATAAAGAACATCCTTGTAAATGTGATTAAAAATGTTTACGATGAAATAAAAACACAATGGCATGTGTAATTGCAATATTATATCCGGTTTGGCGAACAGTAGCGTTGGGTAATTGAAATTAATTTGTTCATTTAAAATCTCCGGTAGCTATTAAACCCGATCAGGGTTGCCATTATGGGTTTTATAGATAAAGCGATTACTGTTCAATTGGCAGTCACATTGTCCGTAATCATATCACATCTATTGCAATTTTCCTCAAAACACGGGACATGTAGATAACGACTGAGGGTAAATATGTATGTACGTCTGCCTCGTGAGCACGACGGTACAACCCCTTAAGCACAACGGTACATCTCCTGAGAAGGAAGGTACAACACCATAAACACGACGGGACAACTCCTGAGCAAGACGGTACAACCCTTAAGCACAACGGTACAACTCCTGAAGAAAACGGTGCAACCATTGAGCATGACTGTACAACCCCTGAACAAGACGGTACAACCCTTGAGCACGACTGTACAACCCTTGAACAGGACGACACAACCCCTGAGTTCGACGGTACAACTCCTAAGAACGACGGGACGACCCTGAGCATGAAGGCATGTCTTTTGACCTGACCTTTTAGAGGTCACGTCAAAGGTCACTCCAGGGTTATACCGTCATGCTCCAAGTGCATAAAGATGACGAAGAATATTCTATGACCTGGAAAACACAAGGATTTTTTATGTAGTGCTGAAGGGAGTCACGTGTGACGACCGTAATCATATAGCACCCAGTAACCATGTCTTCTGTATCACCAAAAAGGTAATCATGAAAAAAAAAGATATTACAAAACTGTATTTTACCGAAAGGTTGAATTACAATATCTCTTGGTTTCTAGGACACTTTCTGTAGCGCTAGCTATGTAATAGCGTCTGTAATCTCTGTTTATTACAGAGACAAGCAGGTTAGTAATACCTGTTCCTTTCTGTAACACGTCCTCGTTTATAAGGGTCATTTTCTGTTGTTGTTATTGGTACCCCTCGAGGTGGTCTAGACGCTGTTTACCTAAACCATTACAGCTAAACTCTTAAATCTCCCAATTTTCATGAGAAAGACGAATTTTCTTCCCGCAGAAATAGTATTTCCATGAAATAACTCTGTGATCAGAGTTGATTAGGTTTGATATTGTCTTTTATATCACGCGCGGTTAGTTGAGTACGGAGGGAACGAAAACTAAATCATTGTACCCACAGGCAAGAACAAGTAAAATTATCTGTTTTTCTTATCCAATAAAGCAATATGTAAGTTTAGTGCTATGGAGAAGTCGTTTACGTCTATAGAGCAGGTAATTAACTACACGACGATCGTTAAAATGGAAAGCATTTTCATACGCTGGCCATATTCCTCGCTGTCACTCTTACATAAACTTTATTTTTATACTTAGGTATACAAAGCATGATTCACGCCCTTCGTGTAAGTGATCGACCTACATACTTAAGACAGAGGAATGCATGCTTTCTAAGTACCGTATTTTCAATTCATCACTTTGTTGATAGACTTCTATCGTTTTCGTTCTATCCATAGCAACGCGGGCAGGTATAATAGATTTCTCGCGATTGTGTAACTTTCACAGAGGAAAGAATAAAGACCCCGGCGACTCGACCCGAACGCGAAGATCTCCTCGTGTGTAGCAAAGGAATATTAAGATTAAGAATCTCATCTGGATGCTGGCGGACCTGAGGATTTTCCAGAGGCCCTTTTTTCTTAAAGTATCAAGAGGGGAGTGAAGGCCCAAGGAGGGAGGGGGGGGGGGGGGATGGAGGGAGGGAGAAGACCAGCGCAGTACCCTGAAGACAGAAACACCAACAATACCACCACCACCACCACC
>JAYMFT010139945.1:0-12845 GCA_038088735.1 Panulirus argus
AGAGAGAGAGAGAGAGAGAGAGAGAGAGAGAGAGAGAGAGAGAGAGAGAGATTCACACTAATAAGGATTTCACAGCTGAACTAAGAGAGGAATAATGCTACGACTAGAAGGAATTACAAAGAAACTAAGCTAGAGAAGAGACGAGTCAAAATTAGAAGACAGGCTTTTCTGGTGTTTGATTATTTGAGGTGTATAACATGCCCAGTGTAGCTGCAATGAATGTGGACTACAGAAGGACTGTTAAGATGTATGATGGTGGAAAGAAGTACAGAAAGGGTGGGGGGATCCATGTGGTGTAAAACTCACCTCCCCAACTCAAAGGCTTACTGTTCCGACAGCTTAGTGTTAACTTCATTGAAAGCAATATCCTTGAAGACATTCTGGCACTACATCTGAATTTTGCCGTGCCCTGTGTTATGTAAATGGGGAAATTATTGCTAGGTTATCACAAAAAGCAATCAAATATGGAAGGCATGAATAAGTAATCATCAATTTGTCATCTTTTAAATTGACAAATGACATAGGGATAATCATATGCTATATGTGTAATTATAGGAAGACAATTAGAATTACATTAACAGAAAGGTATTGTGAGATATGTTACACAGTCGCCTTAACCATCTGCCACACACCCAAACCTCTCACTACACTATAAGGTCTTCACAGGAAAATCGCATCAACCAACTACTTTAAAGACGGACAGAGAACACAAAACAAAACCAGCAACACTCTCAAGCGAACACAGACCTTTTCCTCGTCCCGGAACACAAGGGGGGGGGGTGAAGAAAATGAAACAGTAGCAGGGCGCAATGTGAACGGAAACTTCTTGGAACACAAGAGGCTGGTGGTTGGTTGTTTGGGCTTTGGGCCTACTAACTGCCAGGGTCATGAAGGCCGTCAGTGTCAAGCTGCGTCCACCAATTGAAAATTTTTAACACCTTCCGATGTTAAAGATAATTCTAAGACCACATACACTCCCACTATGCATGGGGCCCATGATCAACACAAGAGAAAAACAACGTTGAATAAATAGATAAGTACTGAAACCGTGAGAGAATCTACTTCTATTTGAGTAAACTAAGATTAAAGATATTCTATAGAGCCTTAAACTTGAGTATACTTATAAAAAAAAAAGTCAAATCTTAAAACACTTCTAAAAACAACACTGTAAAACACCCCGAGAACAGTGCCGTAAAACAAACACATACATCTTAACCACTTTTCAAATTTCCTCCTTTGAAACTTTCAATTCTAAATAGGATTTGACACATTACCTCCCCATTTAGTACACACACAAATACATAAATAAGATGAGGGCCCCACGAGTGCAGTAGGCTATCTCCGTACAGTACAAATAGGTAATTACACACACACACACACACACACACACACACACGCACGTACGTTTCCTACGACCCATAACATGTGTACACCAAGAGTTATAGGAAAACTGGGTTGAGCACTCGTCTGCCTGGACAGCCTGCTTCCCGCCCCAGGTTCCCCGGGTTTACCTTCCGGCAACCGGTTACGACAGATCAGACGCAAGCTGGCCGGGGTATTTCCACGGGGAAGTCTGTGGGACGTCGTGGTGTGGGTCTCCTGCCCAAGGAACCAGCAAGGTCTGTCTCGGGGGGGATGAGAAGGTGGGGGTGGAACTTTGACCCGGTGACGCTCGGGGTGTGTCTGGGGTGGTCTTCCGTCTGTGCGTGGAGATATGGTCTTGTCTCTTTGAGGGTCTCTGTCTGTACGTGTGGACTTGGTAAAGTCTGTGTTTATGGAGCGCCTGCCTGTAAAGACGGAATGACTTGGATATCGGAAAACTGTCTGTCTCTAGTTTCCAGTGATATAGAGATACTAAACCGAGTGTTTGTGTTGAGTACTTCTAAGCTATCTCTTTGACATCTGTGTACTGATGTCATAGCTGCAAGGACATCTTTTGATCAGGTTACACAATACTCTTGTTTTATGCATAATTTTCAAGCGGGGTATCATCTATGTGCTAGAGGGACTCTTCATGAAAATCATTTTTTTTTCCTAACTACTGTAATAATGAATAAAGAAGGTGAAGATAAAATTGTGAAATGCTCTTCAATCCATCCCAACAACAACAATAACAAAGATGATAAATACTGAGTATGTAATTATAAAATAATCAATATATGTAAACAAGAAAAAAGGTATGAGAAACTAATATCAAATATATCACCTTTTTTTTTATAAAACCAGAAATAACTTTCGCAGTCATTTGTTTCAGAGAAGTCCGCTCAATGGGTCATCCACCCACCTACTGCTGGAAAAATGATTCCTTCCGTCGAATCTGATTTTCCGAAAATCCGGGTCACCACTCCTGAAGCATTTCCAGATAGCAACGTCTGCCTCCCAGTCATAGACACCTCGAATACGTTTGACCTGTGGTCCTGCCTAGCGTCTGCTGTCAAATTGGGCAATTGGAGGAAGATGATCACTTTTTCACACTTATTACCTTACAATGTGTGCATGGGTCTTTTATTAAATTTAGTATCTGTACTGAGAATTTTTTGGCAATTATAATCTTAAAATATATATCTGTAGATGTGCAAATAATCACATACACTGTGATATTGATCATTCTGACATGTATAATGATTTTCCTTGATTGTATTAATCACGTCATAGTTTTAAGATAATTTGCTGATATTTCATCGTACGACCCTATGGGCAAAAAAAAAAAAAAAAAAAAAGAAAGGAAAAATTAAGAATAGCTTATAATTGCCAAAAACGAAACATAGATTTAGAAAATTTTGTCCTAAGGTTCGACATCAAGAGTGACAATTTACCGATAGCTTACAGTACGACGTAATGTCTCAATATCTCTCATCCTTCGTAACAGAGTCTCTCATTTATCTATTATTGTTAACTGTGTCTTTTGCTAGTGCATTTGTCCAGAAGCATTTCCGCTCTCGGTAAAAATCTTTAAATTCTCACAAAATCCATTACTTATCTCGGAGTGTCTTGGCGGTCATAATACGTTAGTCTCGTAATATCTTCACTATACTGCACGTATCGAGTCTCTTATAATCTCTTAAGTATTGTTTATCTCGTTATCTCCACTGGTCTACTTCGTCAGTGTCGATATCTGTGTAGGATGTACCTGTTGCTAGCTAGAGGGGCAGCAGGTGCATCGAGCAGATTTGCCTCCTGTTGCCTGCTGCTGCTGCGCCTTGTCCTTGACGCAGCCAGTAACCTCGTGACGTCAGCGCTTGCGTCCTGTCCACGTCACTGCCTATGTTGCCAGTCACTGGAAACGCCCAGTACATCCTGGGCTCCAAACGGGGTCGGAAAACTGTAATTGTGTTCCCTTAGTCATGTCAATCCCCGGCAACAAACGTTCTCAACACAATATATACATCCGATGTATATATATGTATATATTATGTTTGTTTGTTTGTTTGTGTGTGTGTGTGTGTGTGTGTGTGTGTGTGTGTGTGTGTATTACAGAAGTCACACCACGAGTGAAAAGTCATCTTTGGCAAGGCTGTCAAAAGACTTCACACATCTAAGGCGTCAACATGTCCCTGCTACTGGAAGTAGTGCAGCCTTTGGGGGTGCAGGAGCCTCTAGGAAGACGCCAGGGTAACGCCAGGACTCCTTCCTAGAAGAAGGTTCTGGTATAATTACAGATAAATACAGGGTATGTGTGATTACTATTTGTGTTACGAGGAGAGAGTTTTCCTATACAAACACCCCAGCTTTGGCCAGGTACCCTTAGAACACCTGGGTTGGGTGCAGGCCGACAGACACACCCAGGATTGACCTGTCTATCTATCTAGCTTGATTCGTCTTTGGTCCTCTCATTCTGTAACCGTCCTCTGTTGATGTGTTAATACACGAAAGCGCTCAGGATCTCGTGTTTACTTTTCCATGTGGGTTTTTAAGCATTTATAGAATCACGTGTCTGTTGTAATTTTGAGCATATATATATATATATATATATATATATATATATATATATATATATATATATATATATATATATATATATATATATATATATATATATATATATCATCAGATGTGAGCAGCTAGCCACTAAGGAGAACCTGAGTCGGGGTTGTGGAGGTAAACAAACAAACTAAAATACACTAACAACAAACAGGGAGATTTAGAACGCGGACAGTTTCCGGTAAGTCTTTAGATATGGGAGCGGGGGGGAAGGAATAATCATGGTTTGAAGTAAACTGAAGAAGAAAACTTTGATGCGTGTGTGAGAGTGAGAGGAGAGGAGGGAGAGAGAGAGAGAGAGGGGGGGTAGGGAGGGAGAGAGGACAGATGGTTGAGAAACTCGTGTATTACTACAGGCAACTGACCTTACCACTTCTAGGAAAACTTGTCCCTCTCCCTTGCCCCACACCGGACAGGGCAGCTCTGTCGTCAGGACAGACGAGGGAGGGAGCTCCATCATTTGCCTGAGGAGAAGAGGAATAATAATAAATGATAAAAAAAAAGGAAAATAAAAAACAACAAGAATTAAGAAGTAAAAAAACTACCGTAAAAGGATAATCTTTGTGTTGGTTGATTATTATTTATTAAGTTTTGGGCCAATCGACTGGACTGCCAGGGTCATGGATGCCTTGTCACAATCGAGGTAGAATTACTGAACGAATAATTTTAAAACACCTACAGGTGTTTGGTTTAATTCTAAGAACTTCAGAATCTCCTCTTCCTCTCTCTCTCTACAAACATTCATATATATTACCCTTTGAATCATTGATTATTAGGGCGAGATTTATTTCAGTTAAGTTACTGAACACTTGCAATCGGAGTGGATATTCATGTGTAATCTAGAAGGGAGAAAAATAAAATTGTGAAATTAGTTAGGGTTGGTCCTGTGTGTGTGTGTGTGTGCGTGTGTGTGTGTGTGTGTGTGTGTGTGTGTGTGTGTGTGTCCATAACAACATCCTTCCCACGGCGGACATTTAAGCCCTGTCGACAGTGTCTCAGTAATGCTTTCAACGCACAGGAAGTCCGTCAGAGACCCCCTTGCTTCATGGAAAAATATCCAAGTGCTGAAAATACGTGACCATTTCACAACGTGTCTGTGATCCGTGTTTGTTCCTCTTGGGTGATGATCATGAGGGAATGAGTAACAATGTTCATTATGTTGTACCGTCTCACTTGCAGTAGAAACAAGGGTGCTGACTGACTGGGAGAGCCTGTGGCGCGTATCGTCTGGTGGGTGATAGGTGGGCAAAGGGACAATGTCGCTTAGTGAATGCATAATCCTGTAAAAGTCCTTTTGCTGACTGGATGATCTCAGAGAGAGAGAGAGAGAGAGAGAGAGAGAGAGAGAGAGAGAGAGATGAATGTCTTTACAAATACTTTAAGCATATACGCGTAAAGTAACCTTTCATAGTAGAGAGTTACTGTATATATATATATATATATGGGTTTTTCAAAAATTTAGATAAATAAAGATAGAGAAACAACACAAATTTTTCTGCTGTCTCTATTTATATTTTATAAGATTTTTCTTTTCCCTGCCCCTGTTTGTGTTACGCTTAATTTTACAAAAATGATGATTACTTGAAGATTGACAAGATAGCCGTTACTGTAATGACGTTAACCGTTTTCCCCCGATTATTCTTAGAATTATAGGGATTATCATTTACCCTACGCTACAGGAAAGGCATGAAGATTATTTCCGATTTACTATTCAGTCGGATTTTCCTTTATTCTCGAGACAAATTATAATATCGTGTTTCTCTTTGCCTCATCAGAATATTCTGATGGTATTTTAAGATTAATTTGCATCTTTACCTCCTTCGGCATCTGAGGTGGATTCATGTCGCTCCACTGATACCAGGAGTTATTAATCACATAAATAATTGCTGTTGTCAGGCTCCTCATAGAGTCTTACTCTCGTATCCACGTCTTGTTATGCTAGTGTTCATTGAATATCATTATTTATTTCATTACCCCATGAAATACAGGCACTACACTTTCAGCACTCTCTGGCATTTCTTTTCCATTCAGTTTGCCTGCCTTCAGGGGGCCTGGGTTGAAAGGAGTCGTTATTCCCTGACCCATTTAATATTTTCTCTAGTTGATTTAGTAAGACTCGTTCTCCATACAAAATGAATAGGCTAGTTATTTAGTAAGACGCCTAGGTTGATCCTAATTCATATACATAACAGCCTAACAGTAAGACAACTTTGAATGCGGATTATGCTCTCTCATTTTAAGAATATGTACATATTCTCGGGTAGTTTAAGATGAAATGTCACAATCATAAAAAGTTATTAGAGTAACATATTGATTGTTATCCTCTTATTCATAGCTGATAAAGCTCTTAGGAATCTCCTAGTCTTGCTGTTGTTGTCGTTGAATAGCAGCATCAAGGTCGCCAGAGGAGGAAGTGCAAACACACGAGTCATTCAAGATTCGTGACTTCGTCTTGAGCGACGTTTCAGTCATATATCTGGGAACTTATGTAAAGTATTTATAACAGAAACTTATAAAGTTTATATAATATGATCATTCTATTCTTACTAAAAAATTAAGTTTTTTCTAATGGAAAAGATAGACGTAAAGATAGAAATAATGTTAAGGAACTAGAAATCTCACTGCAAGGTCAAGCACACAAAGCTGCTGTGAGCATGAATGGAATTTAGTAAGTAACTCTAGGCGGAAATGTTTTTAGCATACGCGATGTTGACGTGATATTTTGATGACCAGCTGAATCGTGGCTGCCATTTGATGGCGGAGACTAAAGTAAACCGAGCTCTTTATTATTTGTTGATTGGTTGGGTATCTTGGACCTTATGCCTATCAACATCCAGAGTCAACTAAAGCCGTCATCGTCAAGATATAAAGACCAAGCGAAGAAAAAATTGAACATCTCCTTCAGGTGTTCTGGGAAATTTGAATACTTCAGACACCATCTATGCGCCATTGACTGTGGACGTCACATATAACATGTAGTCCTGAACATCTGAAAAAATCATAGATGACTTTATTTGCCTGAATTCTTATATAAGACAGCAGTCATTAAGCGTGTTCTATCTATGCAGTGAAAGAGATGGCATATCCGCGTTGAAAATCCAATTAATGCTAAATGGTATATGAAGAAATTAATATATTTGCAAGCAAAAATTATGTTGTAGATACTGAAGGCTGTTGAGTAAAGGTCACGCTGCGAGAACATGAAAAAAGAAAACGTGAAGGCATGCTATAAACTAGACCTGACCTTGGACGAAGGTGATATCTAGAGAGTATACCATTAGACATTTAAATTTATGATTCTTCTACACGTAACAAAATATAAAAGTTGATAAATAGCACCTAAAGTAATTCCTATTCTATTAAAAAATTAAAAATATCTGCATAAAGAGACGCAACCCAAACAAGATTTGACTAATCTAAGTTTAGTGAAATCCAGAATTGGGTAAACAGATATATTTAAGTTGAGACCCAGGGACGCATCACTCTCTTTCTGTCTTTCTCTTCCCAACACTTCCAGGAACCCTCCTACAAAACCCTCCCAAATCTTCCACCTCCCAAAAACTGTCCCTTTGCACATCGAATCAAGAGGTACTCATAACTTTATCGCCAGTCGCCTGTAGGGGCCTGGACAAAGGATACAGACGCTGTACGATGGATAAAGAGAAAATCCTCCTATGACAAATGGTGGAGGCTACTGTCTGTTTCATCTCATCAGCGAACCTACGACAAGATCCAAAAACTCTTACGCGAATACAACGATCCCATTTCCCTGGTCTGGGAAGAGTTAAGAAATTTACAAATACTCGGGAAAGTTGAATATCCTCGTGGCCTGATGGTTAGATGCCTCGAAGGCCAGCTCAGAAGGTTGTGGGTTCGAGTCTTAATAATTCCTGATGACCTTGCACGATGCGTTTTCAGGTCACGATAGGAATCTCGTCCAGCGGACCACAGGAACGTACGGGAACGCTACCTGAAAGTAGACTAAAGAATTAGGTACCGAATACACTTCTTTATCCACGTGAACAAGGGGAACACGCGTACTCCCGAAGATCTCCACCACCTGACGCACTTCACAGCGTTTGAGTTCGTGAACGTAATCTTCGCATAGCGAATGTAACCTTGTCAGGTCCTGAGATGTGGGTCGTATCGTCATGCTCAGAGAGCTGCATGTATTCAAGGGTCGTACTGTCGTGGTTAAGGATCAGCGCTGTTGTTGTTGTGCTCAAGGGCCGTGCTTTCTTGCCCGAGCATCGTGCCTCCGTACACAAGGACCGTGCGCTCGTATCCAAGAGGCTAGTTAGAAAATGAAGAGCGGCTGTCCCTGAACTTACATCTGTTTCCCAGTCTCTAAAACAAAATAGCAAATAGACACCAGATCAACTACTGCAACAGACAATGAAATGTTGCGTTTGCCCACCACGTCTCCACCAGCTTTAGTCGCACAGTGAGTGGAGAGTCATCTTGGGCAAGGCTGTACCATCATCGCCAGTTGATGAAGCAGTGTACAGACTCGTTAGAGAACTTCTTGCTTTCAAAGGAGTCCCTCTCCTATCCCTGCTGCTGAGTGTAGCTCGCACTATCACAGAACACCACACAGTGCCTTCCTAGACACCGGGATTCGAACCGGTGCCATTTGTGTGAGGAACTGGTGACTTTAAGGACTGGGCTATGGAGCCGAGTAGTGGTTACTACTTGATCGAGAATGGGAACAAAACGGCGGTCATATGTACTGTAAGGAAGAGGGAACTACGTATAAAGGCTCGACAGAGGAAAAAAGAAAATGTACCGCAATTTACGGGTTGTTTTTTGAAGTTTTCTTTCCCCATTTTTGCCTCGTGCTGAGGAGAAAACCAACAGGTTATTTTTCTTGGTACGTTTGGTACGCAGATGTTATTACCTTTCGACCGTCGCATCTGTGGCGGGACGACGCAGGTGTGGCAGACGTTTATGTACATTTGCAAGGTGGGGGGTTAGGGTGGGTAGGGGGGTGTGGGGGGGAATAATGGGAGGGTTGAGCACTAACATGACGATGATGTTACTACGGGGGGGAGGGGAGGTTGAGGTGGGGTGGGCGGGGGTTAGAGGGGGTTGGGGTTGGGTGGGTGGGGGGTGGTGGTGAGTGGGTGTCTGCTATCCCTCCGGGTTACACAGTAGAAATTGAGGGTGAAAATACAATTTGACACATTACATCAAATTGGGTAGTGTAGATGCGTATGCTACTCACTCACATCTACCAGTTCACTACATAGTAACTACGAGGCTTGAGAAAATGTCCTCTAGCACAATATCGAAAGCTCTTTGCACGATTAGTTGTAACTGTCGTGACCTCCCAGTTCTGTAGTACCTGTATCAAGAGTGTGTGGTTCATAAAGAGCGTGCGGTTCACATAGAGTGTGTGGTTCATAACGTATGTGTAATTCACATGGAATGTGTGGTTCATATGGAGTGTGTGGTTCACAAAGAGTGTGTGTGGTTCATATCGAGTGTGTGGTTCATGAAGACTAGCGTGGTTCATTTAGAGTGTGTGGTTCATGAAGACTTGTGTGGTTCATATAGAGTGTGTGGTTCATGAAGACTTGTGTGGTTCATATGGAGTGTGTGGTTCATGAAGACTTGTGTGGTTCATATAGAGTGTGTGTTTTCAGGAGTGTGTGGGTCATAGAGAGTGTGTGGTTCATTAAGGGTGTGTCAGTCAGTCAACACGAGTGCGTGGCTCCTCCCTCATGAAAGTGTCCAGGTTGGCCACCTCTCTCACGATTACTATCAGACATATACAACAACAAGACGAGAATAACAGCTTTGGGAGCGCCCTACGTGTCCATCACCTGGCCAGATTTACAAAGTCGCATCTCATCACTTGACTTCTAGCGTTTCGCTCACGAGGAAGTACTCACAAGTCTAATATGAGCTTTTTTTTTTTTTATATATTCACGACCTCACGTTTATGACCGGTCCCCTTGCTGTATACAGGGCACAACGCGCATAGTCGGTAACTGAAAGAGTAAACCATTTATCATAACTTGTTTTTTTTGGAATGGTTATTCCCCCTCCTCCTCCTCCTCCTCCTCCTCTATGAGGGACTGGCGGCGATAAAGCAGATGCTACAGCACGTGTTCTACATAGGTACAAACATGTGTCGCCGGGCCAGACCAAGACAGGTGTTTGGTGCTCCGCGGGGTACACATATGTGATGAGCTAAACACCTGTTACCACAGGGGGATAATGGCCAGTAACATGATACGAGGCATTTCCCTGTTCGCGATCGAGAACTGTTGTGGGTCAGGGAATGGGTGGGGGTGGTGAAGGGGTGGGGTCTGTGAGGGTCTGGGGTGGCTCCCGCAGGGTCCTCAGGGCCCGCGCTTCACCCCTGGTCGAAGCAGTAACGAAGCATCTGTCTCTGTGTATCGAAGCAGAGGGTTCGGGAGGGGCGGCTTCGACTTCTACACACACACACACACACACACTCACACACACATATACTGACCAGAGCTAAAAAGAAAGGAAAAAACAATCCAATGCACTTAATAAATATACGTGACTGTGTCATATGACGATGGCATGTGCCAAGCTCTGACCTGGCGAATCCCTGTATACCCACAGCTTCGACCAGGCGTTTCCCAGCCTCAGGTCACTCTCTACCTGTCGAGACAGAAGGTTCGGTACAGCTTCGACCACGCGTGTTCCCCCCTGGTTCTGTATTGTCCGTCACTTTACATGTCAGCCAACACTGTACTTACATACAGATGTAGACACAAACATCTACATCACGCTTAAATATGAACACTGATACGTCTTTATTCTCAACAGTTATAACAAAGACGTACAGTCCAGTCAGGTATCTGAAGTTAATCAATATCTGTGTAAGGTATCTGAAGTTAATCAATATCTTTATAAAATCAACAGACGAGGCTGAAAGGATTTTATGTGGGTAATAGTCAGGAGGTTCTTTGACTAAGTCGGGTAATATCCTCTAAAGCGTTTCTTGGTGTACTGTTCGGTGTGAAAATTACATAACGGTAGATTGATATACGTTATTCAGCCACTAGGAGGCTTTGGGGTATCGGGGCCCGAACTTCCGGGAGGATGAGAGGCGTGCATGGGAGAGAATGTGCTGGATTTTGAAGAATAAAGAGAGGAACTGCATCCACAGTAAGTCTTTGTCTTGCGCCTGGAACGCTCGCGAACGTAACGCTATAAAGATAAGGCCGGATGACGAATGCGTCATCCGGCGTCATCAGAGGAGAGCCGAGCTGAGCTGCCCTCCCAGGTGCCCTTTTGTGTGTGTGTGTGTGTGTTGTTCCACTAGGCTTTTGGAGGCTCAGGTGAATCCGGGCAGAAATATGGTAGTTGACTCTATAGCCAGTAGTAATCTGTGTATGTGTGTGAGTGTGAAGTGGGTAGATTTTGTAGGTCTCTCTATCTATCTATCTATCTATCTATCTATCTATCTATCTATCTATCTATCTATCTTTCTTTCTTTCTTTCTATCTATCTATCTATCTATCTATCTATCTATCTATCTCTCCCTTCTGCAGGGAATGAGGAATGCCATCTGGGGGTCGAGTCCAACGCCGTTACAAAGTCAAAAGACGGCCAGGATGGGTCACCGCCCACGCCACTGTCTGGGAATTCTCCCCTTAACACCCCCTTACATAACTACCCACCCATTTCAGAGATCATCCCACAGGATCTGGGAGGGCAGTCCTTAGGGTACGGAGGAGGGGGTGGGGGGGGGGGGGTCAGAAGTCCTAGATGATTGATAAGATCATCATGAAGTCAGCCCCGACTGGGGAGGTATTATGTGATTTGTGTTTAAGGAAGTAGTTAAGGAATTGGTGATTTGTGATTAGAACCCTTGCTATTCCCCAGGATTGGGGAGGGGGATAGTAGGGTGCTTGTTGCCCGCGAGTGATTGGAGGCGCCTCTTACCCTAGGACAGTGGAATCTGTGTAAAGATGATGATTAGATGGACTCTTTATAATAGACTGGTGGTTGGAGGGCACTCAGTATGATTGTACCGAGGGACGGAATATTGTAAGAGATTGGAATCAACAGAAGACTTGAAGGGAAGAGATACAGATGTTTTCTTTCGTAAGTGATTGGAGGCCATTTCGTCTATGATTGGTAGAGGCGAGGTCTTTATTCGCCATGTGTGGTTAGACGCTATTATCTTCTTAGTATTAGTTAGTGATTGGAGGAAGGAGAAACGTGATTGGAAAACTGTCCAGGACTGATTGGCACGAAGAGCTGGAGGGAGATTGGGAAGGGGGGGCGGGAGTAATTAAGCTGAGCTGTCGCTCGGATTATGCCGTGAGGTCACACCGCTGGCTGGAGGGACTGTGCCGTGTCGTGACCCCACATCACTCAAGGGGTCGTTGGCGTGTTGTGACAACCCCTACCCACCCCCACCCCTAACCCCCACCCCTTCGCAGCATCACTCAAGGGGTCGTTGGCTTGCCACGACCACACACAACATTTAAGTGGTTGCTCCCTCCCCAGGTTGTCTGACTGAACACTTGTCCAATACAACTTAATGAGATAGAACCCTGGTGCTTATTGGGGAGGGGGGGGGGGAGATTGATGGCTGTGGGATCTGAGGGAGGCAGCGAGGAAGAGCATTGAGAGTAAATACCGAGGGAGAGGGAGAGAGAGTGAGAAAGAGAGGGAGGGAAAGGGTAATCATCATATCTCCTCGCTGAAACATCACGTTTACATCTTTACAATTTCGGATGAAGCTAAACATCTTTTTCCCTGGGAGCACAGGTGTCGAGGCTACAGGTGGATCGCAGGTGTTTAACACATCTGTTACTCCCAGGGAAAAAGATGTTTAGCTTCATCCGAAATTGTAAAGATGTAAACGTGAT
>JAYMFT010139956.1:0-12845 GCA_038088735.1 Panulirus argus
TATATATATATATATATATATATATATATATATATATATATATATATATATATATATCATTGTTTGTGTGTGTGTTTGTGTTAAACAGGTCGCAAGTTATTCTAAAACACCTTTAATTCCTTCTAATTCGATACTAGGACTCTAGACATTATCCTGGGACGTTTCAAGAGGTTCCTAGCTATATAAGGTACGATGCTGGAAATGACTCCAAGGCAGTCTGGAGGTGTTGTTGTGTAATACAGGAAGTCCTAGAACATTGTGTACCCGACTAAGGCAGAAACTCGTGAGGTAACAAAGGACGATCTACGATACTATAGGTTGATTCTAAGACTCTCTCTCTCTCTCTCTCTCTCTCTCTCTCTCAAGCTTTCCCGCAGGACGATCTACGATGCTGTAGACTCACCTTTAGTGCTTTTGATTATATCATGTTGTGCTCGGTTACGATACGGATTAAAAATGTTTACTCGAGGGGTAGACGAATGCGCAGAAATGTTTCTTTAAAATTTAATCTTCCAAAGGCACGTTATGAAAGGCATTTCAGATTAATCTAACACTTCTATTAATCATGAATGGTATCCCGGTATAGTACCCGTATACCGTCTAGTCCCATAAGCTTAGAGCCTAATAAGGTCAGCGAAGGCAACAGGTACGTCCCCACTATTATTCATACCGCAATTTTCATTTGTGTTTTACGTGGAGAACGTTTTAATATCGTGTTACTTAAATTATATCTGTGCCATTTACACACATACACGCAACCCAACTTAGAGTCAGGTGTAAATACCTATTTGTATGGTACGGAGAGGGATTTTTACTCTCGTAGGGCGGTATCTTTTCAATATTCTGCAATATCACACAACTATTAAAATTTATATACAGTATGTGCGTGTGTGTGTGTGTGTGTGTGTGTGGACACTGACACCCAACCCCCCGCAGGTGGTCTCAAAAGGCTTGGCTGATATAGACCTAAGGACCCCTCTGTAGGTTTAGCAAGCGAGGCCTACCACCGCGCGCTCCTGTGGTCTGTGGGGTAGGCCTATACCACACCCTCCCGCCCCGCCACCGGCCAGACGGATCAGCCGGCTCCCACCTCCTAGAGAAGGCCTTGCCAAATAACACAGGAATTTCACCTTCGTCTCTTGCCGTGCTTGGAGAGTCGTCCCGCTTTTTACGATTAGGGTATACCAATTATCGCCTCCAAATAAGCCTTATCTATTCAAGAGTAACCTCACCGGCAAACAATCAAACAAATTTAGTAAACAAGCCCCACCCCCCCAGCACACACCAGCAAACAACTATTCTTTTCTACCAAAAATACACTTAATCACAACCAGTCCCTTCCCCCCATTTATAAGCAACCATCCCCTACCACTGACAACCATGTCCACCCCACCAATAAACATCAACCCCCACCACTCATACAACAATCCCTCCCCCTCCAACAAACAACCCCCACTACCAGCCACCCCTCCAGCACCACACACAACCAGCCCTCCAAACCAATAACCAACTCCCCAACCCATCCCACAATCAAGCCTCCCCTAACAATACACAACCAACCCCCTACTACCAAATACAACCATCCCTCCCTCTTCAATAAAGAACCCCCACTCACAACCACCACTACGCAAAACCCACCACCACCACTACACACAACCAGCCCTCCCTTCACCAATAAACAACCAGGTCAACCACAATGTTATGGCTAAACTTCCTCCTCTGAACACGGCCAGGAATCACGTGCGTTTGTAAACATACCTCGAACAGCTGAGCGTCTATGTCGGGGTGGGGGGGAGTGTGGGAGGGAGGTGGGGAAGGAGAAGGGGGTACTGGTTCTTAGTGGGGGAGGAAAGGGAGTAAGTTTGGGGAGGGGGGGGGGGAAGGAGACGGAGGGAGGAGAGAGGATAGGAGGAGGAGAGAGAAGATAAAAAAGGTTGCCAGACGCTCGCGTCTCAAATGCCTGAATTCAAAACCTGCTAAGGTATGTTTCCCTTCAGGTTTCACTACGGAAAAAGAACCTCTTAAGTAATATGAACACAATACATAATTCGCTTAACCAAACTCGTTCAATAATCAAGACCCTCAGTAAATACCCTAAAGAAATATAATAATACGGGACTTAGGAAAGCGACATTTTCAAGTCACGAAGCACAAGACGGCAGAAGAACCCTTAACTTTATATATATATAAAAAAGGGCCCAAACTTTCACATTTTCAAAAAGAAAAAAAAAAGGAATGCCCTCACGAACCCTTAAATGGAAATAGTTCAACGATCCCTTAAAACTAAACGAAAAACAGCTACTCCCCGGACCTTTAAAAAAAAAGGAGGGGGGGAGAGGGGGATCCTCTCCCACGGTTCCCAAAGAGGGCCAGACGGAACGAGACCACAAGAAGCACTCCTACCTTCACTACACGGCTTACCTACCTACCTCAGCGATGCCTTGTGGGTGACAACCAGGGGCATGCAAGCCAAGGGGATAAAGGAAGACGAAGGGCAGGTGGAGGAAGAAAATGGGGAAAGGGAGAAATCAAGAGGGATGGAAGGGAAGGTTAGGGAAATGGAAGAGGAACCAATGAGAGCATTCCCTAATGGTGTATATATATATATATATATATATATATATATATATATATATATATATATATATATATATTGCGTGGTCACCATGCATAATCAGACGGAATGCTTGTTTCTATTGGGAGAGGAGAGCAAGGAGAGTTACGACACGGCCAGAGGGCCAGAGGCAGTGGCGGCGGTGGTGGTGGTGGGGGCAGGTCTGGGGAGAGTGTTGGTGGCGGGAGTGGGTGTAGGTCAGGGAGTGGTAGTGACAGGTCAGGAAGAATGGTGGAGGTGGAGGTGGTGGTGGTGGTATAGGTCAGGGAGAGTTGCGGTGGTGGAGGTGGTAGGTCAGGGCAGACCATGGACAGTGGTGGTGGTGGTTTTGGTAGATCCGGGAGAATGGTGGTAGTGGACGGTCTGGGGGAGTGGTAGTGGTGGTGGTGGTGGGTCAGGGAAGAGTGTTGGTTGTGGTAGGTCAGAGAGAGTGGTGGTGACGGTGGTAGTCCAGGGAGTGGTGGTGGGTTAAGGGAGAGTGGTGGTGATGTTGGAGGTAGGTCAGGGAGAGTGGGGGGCGCTGGTGGTAGGTCAGGGGCTCTGACTGATTTATGCCGCAAGAGCGGTGAATTTATTGAGCACTCCTGCCCATCCTGTGGGCGGTGGCGCCAAAAGGGATACAGAGTGCACACACACACACACACAGTGCACACAAGGCCCAGGGACTGGGCTTCACTGGACGTGTTAGATGCTGCATGGTAAAGGTAATGTTTGTGCGAGTGATGGTTGATAGTGGTGTCAGGTCTGGGAGACGGTGATGGTGGTTGCAGGTCAGGTAGGGGGGATGGTGGTGGTAGGTTAGTTAGGGAGTGTTGATGGGGGTGGAGGGGGATGGCAGGTCAAGGGATGGAGTAGTGTTGGTGAAAGAAGGAGGTGGTTGAGTGGCGGTGGCAGAGTACGGGAGAGTAATGGTGGTAGAGGACAGTGGCAGAGATGGTGGTGAAGGCAGGTCATGGGAGAGTGGTGGTTGACAGTGGTGGTGGTGGTAGCGGCGGCGGTGGTGGCGAGGGTCGCGGCCCGACGGGAGCCTATGTTATCAGCACCACTACAGACCACTGAGCGCCCTCCTCTTCAACCCATTATGACTATCACCACCACCTCTAAATATAAACCATCCCTCCCTCCCTCCCCCCCTTTCCAACACCCTCCCCTAAACTCTATCCCTCCCTGTAACACTTATTCCCCCCTCCTCTTGTCCTCTATAACCCTCCTTCCTGCACCCTCGTCCACCTCCCATCCATCCCCACTACATTTCCCAACCCTCCTACCTACCCTACACTCCCCTCCCCCACACCACACCATCCCCTACTCATCCCCACCAATACAATGCTATATCACCACCCAACCCCCCCAACTCTGCCATCACACCCACTGCCCCTTACCACTTCTACCTTCCACACTGGTCATTCCCAAATTTAGATCTCCTTCCCCGTTTCTCATCCCAAAGTCCTTCTCACTGTCTTATGACAACACCTCCCTAACTCCCTCCCAACTGGCCTTATCACACTGACTTTAAACGTGTAAAAAGGGGGCGAGTAGGATCCAATGGCCACTGCAACATAAGGCTCTTCCAACAACAACAACATGAAAGACTTGCTACTCTAAGAGCTGCCAGCGACTTAATTGTATAACCCCGGCTTGAAAAAGTGCACGCGTCACGGCCAATTATAGGCCCTTATCACCACTCACCAGTCAACCACAATTCCAGCAACGAGATTCGTCAACCACAATCGCGTCAACCACCACAGATGAGGTCACAGCCGTAGATACAAACCTGAAAAATACAAAATACACAAATTAGCTTTTGTTGAAAAAAAGTAGAAAAAAGATAAGGTAACAAATAGTCCAAATTTGACACTTACCAGCACATTGTTTAATGAGTCGTCGGCTATTATTTTTTTTCCTTCTCTCTGCTTCAGTTTTCGTCATTCACGTCGTAACTCCAATTAGTCGAGTTGTCGCAAAGGTATTGTAAGTTCTTACGTTCACTCTTACTGTCTGTCGTTTTTCTCAAGGTATCGCAACTCGGTAATTTTTCAGTTTACGG
The DNA here is from genome assembly GCA_038088735.1 of Panulirus argus. Taxonomy (NCBI): domain Eukaryota; kingdom Metazoa; phylum Arthropoda; class Malacostraca; order Decapoda; family Palinuridae; genus Panulirus; species Panulirus argus. The sequence goes on from JAYMFT010139956.1 coordinate 4,662, forward strand.
GCACACGTGTTCTGGGTGATGGATTTTCACGCAAGTGGTACAAATGGATTCTTTACGCTGTCTGGAGCTGATGTAGAGTGTGTTGATTTTAAGTGTAGCACCCGTACTCCATCAATTTTAAGTTCTCGTAAAGTGTAAAGTGAGTAGGGCTTTGAGATGGAGGGGAATATTAGGGGTTGACAGTATGACGAATGCACTGGTAACACTTACACGTCAAAATCTAACACCTAGAAAACAGAGTCCATACGCCAACGAAGGAATAAAGAATTAACCGTCCAGGCACTTGTTCGGTTGCTATAATGCTTTATCCGGTTTGTAAGTCGATATACTAACCGAATAAAGCTGTAATATGAGAAAACTTGCCTGTGGGGTCTTGAACTGCCTTAAGTTTCTTTGGTACTGATGCATTCCACTGAATGCCCCAATGCATCGTAACCTTTGAGTCTTGACTTAATGCGAGTTTTGCAGATATGTTGGGCGAGTTCAGATATCTATATAGACATAGAGGGACTGAATTATTGCATATAAGATCTCTCCCACTGAAAGTCAGATTCTTAGATCTAAATAGACGTCTGAATCCACTGTTTACCTTCAGAACCAAATTATTCATGGCGAAGTAGATGTTTTTATAAATGATTAATTTTCTCCAATAACAGAACCCAAAAGTCACCTACGGCGTTAAAACAAGATAATAGTTTATTCTTTTTAATATTTACGGGTATTTTACATTAATTATTTGGTATATAATCCCACATTTCCCCTCTCCCTCATAACTTCACCACTAACGAGTTAGTAAATACCAAAATATCGGTTTTAAGAGTGAAAAAGAAAAATCCCCCACCCTCTTTAACCACCCTCTAGTGGCCAGTGTCGATTCCACAAGACTAGACCACATAATAATCATAGAAAACGCGCGTCGACTAACTGAAATTTTACTCGTTATTCAACACATTGTTGAACAGTCAATCCTCTTTGATAAAAGGCTTTTATATATATGTCCACCTTCTAGGCCAATTGATTCCCTTAATCCCTCTATACCCACACCTCTTATACCTCTATCTATTACCCCTTTGAGTCTCCCAGTCTGTGTTTTTATCCACTTAATACACCGTCTTTTAGCATAGGACACATCCTCTCGTACTTAGTTATCATTGACATCCTCTGAACTACAGTGTCATACTGTACAGCACCTACACTGCGCAGCATCACTTGTGAAAGAATCTTCCTCAACAGAACACCCGAGCAACTTTGCAACCCAATCCTTAACACCTATGCACGATCTCCTGTATTTTCTCTATCTCTCTCTCTCTATCTATCTATCTATCTATATATCTATTTATCTCTCTCTCTCTCTCTCTCCCCTTTATAAGGGGATCCCCGGCCAGCCGGCCGACGACTGCTATGACTCAACAGGAAGAGGGGACGACATGCACGACATGCGACGACCACACAGTCCAAGTGGGGACGACAAGCACGACCAATGATAAGATTAACACCCCCTCCCAACCGCCTGGACACGCACGCCTCGACATGCAAGCGTTAAACACGGTGACACCGATTCACAGAATAAAACTGAATGCAAGCAGAAAATAAAAAAGGAAAATTTCAAATTTCGAAGTAGGTTACAGTTTTTGAACGAGGAAATATGTCTCGTTGTATTCTAAGTATCCCTTGCATGTAGACTTTTCCTCCCACTCACATACACACAAAGTAAATACACAGTGCATACATACAAGGTTGAGAGTCGGGGCAACACGAGTGTAAAATTCTCTCACCCTAAACCCACATATTGTAATTTCACACACACACACACACACTCCTCTACAACCACTGATGGGGTAGGGCTTGTTGATAGTGGCGCTCTCAGGCCGCCTACAGGTCAACATGTCGACCTGAATCTCTCTCTCTCTCTCCCGCACAACACTTGCATTACGCCTGATTAGACGTATCGTCTGCATACAAGAGTGTCTCTACCTCTAATAAATCTGACTGTCGAAAGAGATATACAAATTAGATAACTTTACCAGTGAACGTAGTTAAAGTCTCCCGAAGTGGTCTATGTCAAGAGCTGCGGTGGCCTCAGTGTAAACACACCAAGACACCGACATGTTAATACCAACCGCTAAATTTGTGACCCAGCCGACTACAGCGACCGCTATATTTGTGACCCAGCACCACTACCATACCACCAAGACCAAACCTCCACCACCGACCGACGCCCGTCTCTGTACCAACTACGCTTGTTCAGATCCCAGGAAGTCTGGCATATTATACTTGTACACACAATCACATGCTCAGCAGAAATACAAGGAACACACACACACACACACACACACACACACACACACACACACACACAAAATAAAACTCCTTATTGACGAAACCTTCAAAAGTCAACAAAATCAACACCGATAATGAAATTTAACATATTCATCTGTTAGTTGTGTACAGACATATAATTTCAATTATGTATGAAGGGTGCATGGCTTGGGATAGGTGGAGGCAAGTATAGAGTGTGCAACAGGTATATCAACAGTACAATGGAAAAAAAAAAAAAATTCTCAACTTCAAGGCGAAAGATATCGCCACATGCCCAACGGTTGGGAGAACCAGGAACGATCGTAATGAGATACGTTTAATACATCGGCTTAACACCGAAGGACCTCACCACTGGGAGTAATTAAACAAGTGCTGCTCATTGTGTACATGATGGTGTATTGGATACTAAAAAAAAATTTTTAAAACCAGTCTAATACCTTTCAAAGTACTTGCTCCCTCTATGATAAAGGGAATATCACATAAGCATATGCCACCACGTAAAACCGGCGTTAATACAGAGCTAAGAATAATATACGAAAGGTCCATTACCGCTCGGTAAAACATCGGAATTACTGAGACTTGCAAAAAATCTCAAGAAATCGTACTCGGCGCAGATAGCGCTATGACACAATTCGCCTCTGAACTCAACTCCACAAAGTGTCGGGCTGGGTAAAAGATTCACACCGCCCTGACACGCTGGCAACCGAAGCTGCAGCATTCATCAAGTAAGAACCGCGAGCCGTTCTCGACTGAACTTTCAAAACCCGAATTCTGATTCTGAGGAAGACTTAAGAAGGTGTTCGCTTAAGCATCGTGTCCTGCGCAGTGGGGCAGGAGAGTGCGTGTTGTACGTATGGGGGATGTTGAGGGGCACACAACATACGCAGGTCGACGATCCCCACCCCCACAGATGTAAGCTGGTGTCGAACGAGAGCCGTAAATCATCGTACGGGTTTAATAGCGTTAACACCTGCTGCCCATTTGGGTTGGGACGGGGGAGGCGGAGGGGGGGGGGAGTTAGTAATTAATCTGAGCCTAATGTTAAAAATCCCCTAGGACAACAGTTGGGTCAGACTGGATGCAAATGTGGAAGGACTACAAAAGAAAAAAAAAAAAAAAATCCTAAAAGAAATTCAAAACCAAAAATACAAAAACGACGGATAACACGAGAAGAAATTCTAGGCAAAATGTAATAATACTATAAAAATTACATCGTATAACTCACAAACAATACCTGGCCAAAACAGCCAATGTACCTTGTATTAAATGCACGGAAAAAAAAAGCATAAAACAGCAGTCATGTAAAGAAAAAAAAAAGTTAGAAAAAAAAGGACAAAAAATATGTCAAGGGAGGGGGAGGGACGAAATATGATGACAGGTCATTTATAATAATTATAATAATAACAATAATAATAATAATAATAATGAGAGAGAGAGAGAGAGAGAGAGAGAGAGAGAGAGAGAGAGAGACCTTCGTCAAGACACATGATAATCTTAACATGAGCAATTACCCCTTATTTCAACAATGAGGGTCCTTGAAACTCTGTCTAAGGTCAGAGAACTGAGAAGTGTGTGTGTGTGTGTGTGTGTGTGTGTGTGTCCCTGTTTGTCTGCAGTCGCGGGCAAGCAGATCAAAGTCGTATGCCCAATGACCGTGTAAAATCGTACCCGGACAGGAATATCCATCCCACTCGACAAATCCGGATTCAAATGTATGCATGCACAACGCCCATGAACAATACTCGTCGGAATGTATAACTGCGTGACCTCAGAACTGTACGACTGCATGATTGTGTGAATGAGCATAACACAAGGTGTCCGCATGTATGTATGTAAACAAAACTATAAGCATGTAAGGGCGTACGTATTATGTATGTATATGTATGCATACATGTATGTATGTATGCATGAAATTACGTGTCTGTACAGCATGGTCAGGGAATTCTACACCAGTGGGACCCCATCTCTTATACGCATGTATGAATTTACATGTATGTATGTCTGTGTGAATGTATGAATCGCTGTATGAGTGGTAAAAACATGGAAAGTGCTGCAGCACCACTGTCACCCAATCGAACTGCTGCACTCAAGGCCAAACTTTATACAGTCAGATCAGTACATGCTGGGCATTTGTCATCTAAAGTTCTTGATGCAACCATGGGTGGGAGAGAGGATCTGGAACCTCGTGTGTGTGTGTGTGTGTGTGTGTGTGTGTGTACAAGGCGAGAAACTAACCTTATCAAGCACCGCTCGTCTTGGCAAGCCTCGCCTCGCCTTACACACACATACACGCCCACATCGTCAAAATATCACTTTCTAAAAAATCCTAATCATAATAATAATAATAATAAAAGATTACACTGAAAAAAATGTTCATGATGAAAAATCTACGTCGACAAACAATCCATTAAAAAGATGCTAGCAGACAAGCAAAACAATTGGTTGTTTCAAAAACATTCAAAGCAAATAAAAAATGAAGAAAGCTATATATATATATACAATTATCGCCCTCTTCCACCCGTATATAATCATACAAATTCCAAGCCCTGACCGTAAAACTATAAACAGAGGGTAGGCAAACTTACACCCAAGGAACAACAAGATATCAAACACTTGGACGGGATCTGTTTAAGAAAAGCTTATCACAGAATAAAGAGATGGACGAAAAAAGAAGTCTTCGAGACGATGGCACAATGTAACAGCATTTTTTTCGATAACTGGAAGTGCTATTGAAAGCTTATCGTGGATGAAGCTAACCCAGTAGGTAAGCCCCAAATTCAGTTAGATGCTAAACCTAGACGCCTAAATAAATGTTAAAAAGAAGGACCTGAAAGCTGTTTGTGACCCGGAGGGCCGCCGGCAGAACCAGAGGTGGGAAGGCTTTAAGGCCTGTGTGAGACCACACAACGGTTCGAGTCCAACCGTCGATGAGAAGGGAACAAAAGATAAAAAGACCGGACTAACGATAAGCCCCTGTGAGACCAGAAAAGCTGGTTTTCCAGCAGACCACAAGAACAAGACTTAACGTACAGACGAAGAGAGATCACCTGGAGACTAGTTCTGGCGGAGGGGGGTTGGGTGGGGGAGGAGATGGTGGAGGAAGTAACGAAATGGAGAATGTTGGAGGGAAGGTTGTTGCTACAGGGTTATGGTTGTGTTGGAGACACAGCAAAAATGTGGCGTATAAATGTGGCTGTAGTTGAGGTGAGTGAGACGGTTGGTTGTACAGTGGCAGTGCGGTAATGAGGTGCGTGGGATGGGGAGGGCTGCAAAGTCCCTGGTGACCTTACCCCACACCCACCACCTCAAGTTTTATCTGGGCGGCCCCCAACCTACCCCAACCACCAGCTAGTCCGAGGGGGTCAGGCTTCCTCCTCCCAAGACGGTGTTTTGCACAAGTGGACTCAATTCTTGAGGAGGGAAAAATCGCCCAGTATGAGCTTATCGCTGGAACACGACTGCTGCCTTCACAGTTCAGCTCACGTTAGCCTTATCAAAATAATTACAGGGGGACGGACAAGGCAGGGCGAAGTGAGGAAGGAGGTTAGAGGAAGGGGTCAGGAGAGAAGGATCTGGGACACGAGGGTCGGGGGGCCCTGAACATTACGATTAGGGGGTTCGAGACGAAGGACACATGAAGGAGCTTTGTGAAGGAATGTGACTGGAAAGGTAAAAGTGAGGGAAGGGAGGAGGGATAGAAATGGTTAAAAGGCAGAGACTAATGGACAAAGGGCTAGATGGAGGAGGAAATTCTAGGGGAGGAAACAAGAAAGGGAGGACGAGGGACGGATGGGAGAAAACACAATGAGAGAAGAGGAAGGCTCATGTAAACAGAAACTGGAACACGATAGGAAGGAATTACAACGAGAGGAGAGAGAGCCTAGGAGAGCGGAATGGGCAGGCAGAGTATTAGGGGAGAACAAGAAGGTGGGGGTAGAGGAAGGGGGATGAGCAGTAGGGGAAGGGTGGAGGGGAAGAGCTGCAATAGGGGGAGGGCAGGAGGGGTGTGGAGAGGTACAAGGGCATGCGGGTTTACTGCTCCCAGTTCCTGGAAGGGATCATCCACGCCAACAGCCCCTCACCCTGTCTGTCAACATTGAGGCAGCAACAACCTCCTCACCTGACCATCTCACCCTTATCGACCCTCCTCCACCAAAAATCCCTGAAAAAAAAGAAATATAAAAAAATAAGGCACACGAAACCTGGCTATTGGAGGACAAGGGGTTTCCATGGCAGACCATTCCCGTAGAGTTTAACAGTAGACGGGGAAGTTCCTGAGAACAGTTCATTGTGGGCGGCCGGTCATTGGGTGGCGCCAGTCAGCAAGCGCCCTGCCTCCCATTTTCACCCCTACGCACCGAGACTACAAGGCTGGATCTTGAAAGCCACTACCTCTGGTTAGGTCCGGTTCATGACGGTGGTTAGCTCCAGTGACTCTGGCACTTCGGAAATTGGTTAATAAGGACCTTTCTCTCTCTCTCTCTCTCTCTCTCTCTCTCTCTCTCTCTCTCTCTCTCTCTCTCTCCGTCCTCCCGGTTTTGTAATGGCGACGTGAACGATTCCGGACCTCCCCACCGTGATAAAAATACAGTGGCTTACGCCTCCTTGAAGTGCGGACGCGAAGGTGCCGGAGGATGACATCTTCGCCCCTCGGCTCGGGGTCAGTAAGGATCATCAACGTAAAGTTCCGCCATGTCATACAATCCTGCCGTATATGAGCAAGGCTTGATACCATCCTTGGCTGCAAATAATATTGTATGCTACATGAAGAATGTACGAAAGAGGACAGAAGTGATGATACCATCCATATGGTCACCTTCGGCGAGGCTGTAACATCATCAACAGAGAGAGAGAAAGAAGTACAGTCTCTCCTTGAAGACCCTCTAGCTACAAAGGTGCCCATTATGCCCTGCTCCTTCGTGAAGCGCAGCTTCGAGATTACAGGACCTCCTTAAATGGAATCCTAACTACAATAACAATAATCATATATATATATATATATATATATATATATATATATATATGCTACAGGTATTCCCAAAATTTCATCATCCCAAAGTTCACACAGCTCGATCTAAGACCCCTACCTTTCCTGAATGTATCATACCTTGCATATTCTTTAAGAGGGTTTCCGAGGTCTTCCAGACCCACAGTTCGTCTTCAGGTCAATCTGCCATGTTGCCATACGACTAAATCAAGTCTGGTGGAGTCTGTGTATAAGCCAGTAAGGCCCACGTATACTTCCCGTTTTCACTTAATGCTCTTACTGAACTGTTCCGAGTAAAAATAAAAATAAAGAGAGGGACATGAGACTAAAGGCGAAAATATTTACTGTGAAATAAAGAGAATGTCACTAAATTTCCGCGGAAGAGCACGGGAAACAGAAATGTATCTATAGCGCACCCACACCCCCGTTAACGGAAATAACGGCCATAACGGATATAGGCTGACCTATGAGTTACTCACGCAGGAAATAAAAGGCTGACGCTGAGGAAAAAAGAAAAGTTTTTGCCAAAATAAGTTTTAAAAAAATATTTTATTGATGAAAATGTAATAAGGAAAAAATAACGGATATAACGAAAAAAAAATGACTAATAACAATAAGTTGCGAATTCTTCCAAATATTTTAATCTAAAAAAAATAGAATGATACAAAAAAATATGATAACAAAAACAAATTATGGTACAAATACAGTTGACGTCAATCCAAATTCCCAAAAATCTTAAATTTTGAAGAGATAAAGAAATAAACATTGATATCTTTCAACACCAGTGTATACAGATGTACCATATCTATTTATCTATCTATCTATCTATCTATCTATCTATATATATATATATATATATATATATATATATATATATA
>JAYMFT010139967.1:0-12844 GCA_038088735.1 Panulirus argus
CAAGACGATACGTGGTGCGAAGCGGGTCAGATGTTTAAGGAATGATGAGAGAGAGAGAGAGAGAGAGAGAGAGAGAGAGAGGAGAGAGGAAGGACATACAATATCATTTAGAAAGCTCTCTAGAGGGTGTTGAAATGGCTGGGACATATGGCCCACCAGGGTGTGTTGATATTGTTCGGAAATACGGATGGGACGAGAAGATGAGCTTACTGAGAGACCTGTGTAGATTGTCAGGAGCGGAGAGAACTAAGGGAAGGGAAACCATGTGTAAAAATTACACATAAACCCACGAAGTTCTCACACCAGACCATAAACTCAGCACGGCTCTCCCCTGGCGGTTGTGGCGTCCCTCAGTGAGAAATGACGCGCCAGAACTACGAACTGACATCCCCAAAAACCCAAGACCACAGCCCCAGGGGAAGAGCCAGGGAGACGAGAAACAAAAGAGCAATTGTTACCACACAGTGGTCCTCACTGCACCTCCCAACAACTGCGATGCTTAGCTCAATGCAGGATGCTTTCCCGTTGAGATTTAACGAAGGCAGGGCAACAGTGATACCAAAAACCAGGAAAGCTAATAACTGACCCTTAAGAATTGCCATCCCATTTCCCTCAAGGCAGTACCAGGGAGAATATCTAGAAAAGTGATTTACTTTATAATAAGAATACCTTGTGACAGTACGAGGATCCCGATTCCTCTATCAAGGAATAAAGTATTGAAACTGAAACTGAATAAGACGGCACCTAGAAAATAACAACCTCTGTAACCAGAATCAATATGGATTCACGAGGGGTACAGAAGCACCGCCTCAGCAATTACTATCGCTGCAAGAAAAAGCAACAAAAATGCAGGTACCTGAGGCATTGGAATAAACTGCACCGTCATACAAAGGGACATTAGCAAAGCCTTGGAGAAAGTGTGGGCGACCTCCCTATAGTATGAATTATAATAGGCATGCCAGAAATCACTGTGTAATTTCTCTCGCTTGAATTACAGCCTCAATAACCATCAGCTCCTCAACATCACCACACACACACACACACACACACACACACACACACACACATTTGTAGCGTCCTGTCACTACAGCTATTCATAAGCTACACAACAGACAGTATCCACTCCAGAAAGAGATACGAACACGGGTATCTTTAATGCAGTCGGAGCCATTCATATAGAGGCTCCTAACAATAAGCTTCCCGAACACTCTCACTCAGTGCAGTCACAGTCATCCAGACTCGCCAGGTCCGAAGAGGTCTGCAAGTAAAGAAAAGAAAAATCACCATTGAGGCGATAAGGAGAAGAGATTAGATTAGAAAGGGTAGTGAGTGGTGGAATGAAGAAATAGAAATGCTAGTGAAAATAAAAAGAGAGGCATTTGGGCGGTTCTTACAGTGAAGGAGTGCAAATAATTGGGAGATGTATAAGAGAAAGCGAGAGGAGGTCAAGAGAAAGATGCAGGGTTGATAAAGAAAGCAAATCAGAGTTGGGGTGAGAGAGTATCATTAAACTTTAGGGAGGATAAGATGTTTTGGAAGGAGGTAAATAATGTGCTAGAAGCAAGAGAACAAATGGGAACATCGGTGAAGGGGGTAAAAGGGGAAGTGTAACATATAGCGATGAAGTAAGGAGGAGATGGAGTGAGTGTTTTGAAGGATTCTTGAATGTGTTTGATGATAGAGTGGCAGATGTAGGGTTTTGGGTCAGGATGATATGCGAAGTGAGAGTTATATAAGAAATGTGGCAAGGCTACTGCAGTGGATGGTTTTGCAATTGAATTTATTTAGAAAGGGGGTGACCGTGCAGTTGATTGATTTATAAGGATTTTCACTCCATGTATGGATCATGATGAGGTGCCTGAGGATTGGCGGAATGCGTGTAAAGTGCCAGAGTATATAGGCAAGAGGGATAAAGGTGAGTGTTCCAACTACAGAGGTATAAGACTGTTGAGTGTAACTGGTTAGTTGTATAGGAGGGCATTGATTGAGAGACTGAAGGCATGTACAGAGCATCAGACAGGGGAGGAGCAGTGTGGTTTCAGAAGTGGTAGAGGATTCGTGGATCAGGTGTTTGCTTTAAAGAATGTGTGTGAGAAATACTTAGAGAAACAGCTGGATTTGTATGTGGCATTTATAAATCTGGAGAAAGCATATGATACTGTTAATAGAGATGCCTTGAGGAAGGTGTGAAGAATATACGGTGTGGAAGGAAAGCTGCTAGAAGCAATGAGAAGTTAATATTAAGTGTGTAATGCCTGTATACGAGTAGAAAGCGAGGAGAGTGAGTGGTTCCAAATGAAGGTTGGTCTGCGGTAAGGGTGTATGATGTCACCATGGTTGTTTAATTCGTTTATGGATGGGGTAGTGAGGGAGGTAAATGCAAGAGTCTTAGAGAGAGGGGCGAGTATGCAGTCTGCTGGGGATGAGAGGGCCTGGGACCTGAGTCATTTGTTGATGTTACAGTTCTGGTGGCGGATTTGAGTGAGAAACTGCAGAAGTTGGTCAGTGAGTTTGGAAGAGGGTTTGATAGAAGGAAGTCGAGAGTAAATGTGACTGAAAGCAAAGTCATTAAGTTTAACAAGGTTGAGGGATAGGTTTACATGAGTTTGCATGAGAAAGACAGACAACAGGAGGCTTGATTGACGCACGACTGGGATGCCTGGTAAAAAAAGAATTGACTTGACAAGAGAATGTAATTCCGCTCAGGAGTTTTTTTTTTTTTTTTTTAAGCTATAACCGACTCCAAGCTGCTACACAATAGACTTCTACTGTCCCCGTTACTGCTTTCATTTATACTCTTTACTACGCCTGACGGCAACTTATTCCAGTGGTCAAAACACCTATGGAAAAGAATATTTTCCCCACGTCCGTACTACACCTTTTAGCTTTGAGTTTTATTCTATTTGCCCTGGTAACCGTATTTTCTTGTATTTCGAGATTTTCGTGATTTATGTTACCGAACTTGTTCAGAATTTTGAACACTTGGATTAAGTCGCCGCGAAGTCTACGTTTTTCAATGGAGAAGAAATCCAAACGTTTTAGCCTCTCTTCGTATGCCAGATTTCTAAGGGTTAGAATCAATTTTGTCGCGCATCTTTGTACTTGCTCTAATATTTCCCGTCTTTTTTACAGTTTGGGGACCAAAACTGGACGGCATATTCAAGGTGTGGTCTTACTAGAGAATTAGAAAGTGTGAAAATTATTTCTGGTGTCTTGTAATCCATGTTCCTGGCTCTGAAACCTAACATTTGGTTGTCTTTTCTACTTGCTGCTTGACAATGTTTAGTGTAATTCAAATTGCTGCTAATGACAACTCCAAGGTCCATTTCTGCATTTACTTTAGTTAGAGAGTTTCCGAATAGTTTCTAGTCGTAACGTATATTCTTGTCTCCAAAGTGCATAACTTTACACCTGTCTATATTAAGCTTCATTTGTCATTTGTCTGACCACTCTGCTAGTAAGTTAAGATCTCTATGAATCATTTCGCAGACCCGCCTGTTTACAGCTCTACCTCCTGGTTTGATATCGTCAGCAAATTTGGAGATCTTAGATATGAGACCGAGTTCTAGGTCATTAATGTATTTTACGAAAAGAATGGGGTCTAAGGACCGACCCCTACCCCTGTGGCACACCACTCGTTACGTCTAGCCAATCTGAGGCTTCGCCATTTAATACTACACGCTGCTTTCTTTCGGTAAGCCAGTCTCTGATGCATGTGCAGAGTTCTTCACCGATTCCGTGTGCTTTGAGTTTATGTAAAAGTCTCTTGTGAGGTACTTTATCGAAAGCCTTTTCGAAATCTAACTATGCTATATCAGACGGTACTTTTTCGTCCCATTTCTGATAAAGAACTTTAAAAAATTCCCGTAAATCTGTCAGGCAGGATCTTCTATTGTGGAAACCGTATTGGTTGGCCGATATATGCAATGAAGTTGGTAACTGAGGATTCTGTCGAAAATCCTGCATCTCCTATTACGTTCACGCAGTACATTTCGGCAATCTGGTGTCCACCAAGGAACTCTGTGCTTTGTGGAAATTGTAGGGATCTTAGGAACAGAGGCTTCAGCAGCCTTGAGGATGGTATTAGTTACGTTATTGACCTTTGCATGAATGTCTTCTCAGAATATATCTAGGGCGGCTAGTCTTGAGAATGACTCCCAGTCTGCTTTCTTATAATCAAATCTAAACGGAAATGGCCTGATGATATTGTTGCATATATGAGAAAGGCAGATTGGGAAGTGGTCACTTCCCAAGGAGTCGTCATAAGTACCCCAGGTGATGTCATTTAGTGTATATGGGGATGCCAAAGATAGGTCGATGTCTGAGATGTTTTCTGTCCGATCATCTTACACGAGTTCCGCTACCATCGTTCAGCAGAGCGAGATGAGAACTGAAGATGTAATTTTCGTTTGTTTCCCACGATAGTCTGCCCGTATACTTCTCCAGTGATGACAATGAGCGTTGAAATCTCTAAGAATTAATTTTTTGAGGGGTAATTGATTAAAAAGTGAGGTGAACTCATCATCATCAAGTGCATCGGAACCGGGACAGTAAATTGAACAAATGGCTAGGCACGTGTTATTAGGTTTGACTCTACATGCGACGGCTTCTAGAGTAGAATTTAAAGTCACTCCTGTATGAGGTAAGCTTTGGTGTACATAGATGGCTACCCCATGACCATCTCTTCTATACGGGTGAGAGTAATCTAAAACAGCACAATTTTCGAGTATGCTGTTCAGATTGGTCTGTTGTAGACAAATAACGGATGGCCTATACATTGCAAGCAACAGTGACAGTTGTGCTTGCTTATTCCTTAGACCTCTACAATTCCACTAAATGGTACTAAATGCGTTGGTTGAAGATTTCTTTGGCCAGCCAGTCCCGTGAGCCCTTTTTTGGACTTGGGCGAGTCTAAGGGGGAACGGCATCGGTTCCAAATAGTGGAGACGGTATCATTGTCCACTGATTCTACAGTTTCCACCTAGGAAGACTTAGTCGAGGTAGCCTTCCTCATTGGAGCCACAGGGACGACGACGTGCGACATGTTGGCTTTGGAGCACGAGCCCTTGTCGGAATATCGTCAGAGTTAGTGTTAGTCTGATTGGTTAAGGATTCATCTGGAGTCGTGGAGCATGGTGAAAAACATAAGAAGTGAGGACACTGCAAGAGGCCTATTGGCCCATGCTAGGCAGGTCCTGAGTCTGTCCACCCTACAACTAACCGACTGATCCCATAAACACATCCAACCTTCGTTTATAGCCACCTAAAGACCTAGCTTCCACTCTTGTACCTGGCAACTTATTCCATAAATCTACTACCCTATTCCCGAACCAATATTTACCCGCATCCGACTTGCATCTATTTTTTCTAATTTAAATCCATTATTTCATGTTCTTTCTGATGGCACCATTCTAAGAATTTTATTCATGTTACCTTTATTAATGCCCTTAACCCATTTAAAAACTTTAATCATATCCCCTGTGGCCCCCCTCCTCTTAAGTGAGTGTAAATTCAGCCTTTTTAACCTTTCTTCATACGTGAGGTTTCTAATTCCAGAGATTATCTTTGTCATTCGCCTTTGTATTCTCTCTAAACAATCTATATCAACTGCATAGTATGGAGCCCAAAACTGTGCCGCATAATCCAAATGTGGTCTCACCAACGCAAGATAAAGTTGCAATAATACTCTACGAGTTTTATTACTAACAGCCCTGTTAATGAACCCTAACATCCTATTAGCCTTATTACGCACTGTAATGCGTTGTTGCCGCGGCACAAGATCTTTGCTCACCAATACTCCTAAATCTCTTTCGCATTCTGTTTTGCCAGTAATAATCTTGTCCAGTTTGTAATTAGTGTTCCTGTCTTTACCCACACAAAGTGTTTTGCATTTGTCTATATTGAATGCCAATTTCCATGTATCCGCCCACTCTGATAATATTATTAAGTCCCTCTGCAACTTCACTGAATCTTCATCTGAGTTTATTACGGCCCCTAATTTTGTACCATCGGCAAATTTACTTAAGTCGCTGGTTATTCCCATATTCATATCATTAATATATATAACGAACAAGGGCGGTCCCACTACTGACCCTGAGGAACACCACTGACTACATTGCTCCAGTCCAATGTAACTCCGTCGGTGCATACCCTCTGCTCTCTGTCAGTGAGCCACGCCCTAATCCAAGTAAATACACAACCCCCAATGCCGTGTGCCGCTATCTTTCTGAGCAGACGCTCATGAGGTACTCTATCAAAAGCCTTGCTTAAGTCTAAGTATACAATATCATAACTCATACCCTGATCAACAGTTTCATATACTTTGTTAAAGAAGGAGAAAAGGTTACTGAGACATGAGTTCCCTTTTGTAAACCTACATTGTGAATCCTTAATGAGATCATGTTTCTCCAAGTGTTCCAGTATTTTGTCTGTTATAATTGACCCAAGGAATTTTCCCACAATAGATGTTTCGCTGATAGGACAATAATCAGAAACAATGGATCTATCCCCTTTCTTAAAAATGGGAACAACATTCTCCATTGCTTAGGTACTACGCCTGATTCCAGAGACTGTTTAAACATATCTAAAAGCGGAACACTTACTTCCTCCTTACTTTCTTTCAAGACCCTCGCATAAATACCATCTGGCCCAGGACTCTTGTTTACTTTCAATCGTTCTATTTTTCTTTTCTTTTTTTTTTCAAAATATCAAATGTATCTATTTCTATATCGCATAGCTTCCCTCTTTCGTCCCCCCTGTAAATTTGCTGTGGAACCGGAATGTTTGTATTCTCCTCCTGCGATGCTTCCTTGACAATTATGACCACACAGGCTTACTTTTCAATGCCATAGCATAGGACTCATTGGGTTTGGGAGTCTCGTGAGTCTCCTTCACCCTCTTCCTTGCTTCACCATAGGAAATGTTCTCCTTTGCCTTAACTGCGCAGACTTTCTTCTCAAACTTGTACCTTGGACATTCTCAGTGCGAGTTTAGGTGGTTGCCCCCACAATTAACGCAAAGTACTACCTTGGCCGTGCAATTGTTGGCAACGTGGTCCTCGCTGGCACACTTTCCAAAACGAGATGTAAGAGTACAAGACTTTTCACCGTGGCCATACTTTTGGCATTTGAAATATCGCAAAGGGTTTGGTATGTGAGGTCTTACAACTACCTTTACATAACCTATGGCAATATCTTTTCGCAGTCTGAACTTTCCGAATGTCAGTGACAAGGGAGGTTCTACGTCGCTCACAGTTGCTACATATGGGGATGAATCGAGTAGCGATCACTTCCTCGTCTGCAAGTTCCTTCACAATGTCGTCCTCACTCATGTCCATAACATCAGGACAATAGATTACTTCTCTGCATAAATTCATGGTCACCGGAATGGAAATCACAATATCATATGAATGGAACTTTCTTGGCTTAAGTAGGTTCGCAACTTGATATGACGACTTAACTTTGATAAGAAGGTCACCACTAACCAGTTTCCTTACTGCACCAGCCTAGCCATCAATCACTTGCTTGATAAGGACGAGGTTAAGTGTACCGGTGGCAAGTATTATCACGAATTCAGCATTTTTTGACTATGTCAAGCACAGGTCGGTCACCAACACTACTCCCTTTGGGAGTGGTGGATGGATAGCTTACGAGAGTCCATACTAGTGAGGCGAGGCCCCAGGTTCTGGGGTGACGTACTACCCCAAACAAAGGATACCTTAAACACCTTACCTCTTCTTTAAAAGAAAAAAAAAGATGAGACAGCTGATCAAACAGCAAAGCGTCCCAAAGTAGGGTCGGACGCACAAGGCTTGGCTGAGTTCTCCCGCGGACACCTCTCAATTGGCCGCACAATTCTGTCCAACCAGCTTTCGGAAGGTGAACCAGTGGTCCAGCAATACCAGAAACACCGGTACACACTCACTTGCCTGTAAACACAAAAAGAGTTAACACACAAAATAAACACAAAAGTATAATTTAGGGGGGACGGGGGTAATGGTTCTCTAAGATAAAAGTTAAGCTAAGCAAAAATTTGGTAAATTAGGGAACCCCTTTTCTTACCAGATCTAGCGGGACGACAACTATTGTCTTAGTAATTTCATGTATCACTCTGATGTCTTCCCCATTTGCTCAGTGATTGAGGTTTTGGAAAATTTTATGCAATGGATACCATGTTCTTAATATGGTAAATGGAACAAAATTGTGTACTTGGCATTCAGGTCAGATGAGAATGAATTTGATACCAAACATGTGATTACTGTTAGGTATACTTGAATTACAGTATAATGGGCAACAAAAGCCAAAGAAGACTTTCTGCCACCCTGTGTGTCTACCATAGTACCCAGTTATGTTAGGGTCAATATGCTAGCACTCAGCGGGTCTCCAGTCTTATCAGGAGCTGACCACTCTCTGTGTCTGGCAGCACCCTATCAATGTTAGAAGCAGTGAGCAGGAGTATTAGATGGAAGTACTCATTAGGAACATTAGATAGGAGCCTCTGCAAACACTGCGCTAGACTTGCCACCTGCCAGTGGTCTGTTAAGTGTGAGGCACTAAAGGCTGAGAAGCCGCCATGGAGTTCTTTAGTTATGGAGACTCTGTTGCCGTGGCCGCCCCTCTGAGGGAGTTTCAGTTGGAAACGTCAAAGCGCACAAGCCGGGAAATCCTCTAAGGCCGCTCATCTCCTGATCCCTTCACCTACCGACAGGTTAGTCAAGAAGCTAAACCAATTGATTTCACCATATGTCCATACAGTTTATTCCTTACGATCGATTATAGAGTTTACTGACATCCTTAGTAATAAAGAACCATTTTGTTAAGTCTCTTTTCACAAATGTACCAATGGAGGGGGCAATAGACATCATGCTGCAATATGTTTACTAACACCATGTCTTATCTTCCCTGAAAATGCATAAGAATATATCAAAAGAAATGGTACGTGCCTGCACCATGGAAGCACCTTTCAGATGTCTACAAGGCAAACTTTACTGGCAGTTGGATGGAATAGCCATGGGTTTACGCCTGCTTTTTTTTTTTTTTTTTTTTTTTTTTTAGCGCAGGCATTGATGTCCTACATCGAAAGTACAACACTGCGACCTGGCAGCATGACACCCCAGACTTACTGCAGATATATAGACGACATCTTTATCCTCGTATATAACTTAAGCTCAATGAAAATCCTCCGTAACTGACTTCAGGAAACCTCAGGCTTAAGATTTACAATAGAGTTGAATTATAATGCTAAGATTCCTTTCTTGGATAGTTAGTGCCGCTAGAGGATCTTTCGTCATTGACGTTTACAGAAAGCCCGCCAACCAAGGTAAATGTATGAACGCAATAAGTGAATATTCTCAAAATTACAAGAGGAGTGACATTCATGCATGCGTGAGGATAGCGATCAAGGTGTGCTTAACCTGGCAACTTCTACACCAAAAACTCCCTCAAAATATTATACACCCTCTTTCAGGACTCAAGGGGCTGGTTCTCCTACCAGCCAGAGCATAATCTACCACCCTGATGGGCTCCAAGAACTGGTCTTCCTGCCAGCTAGAGCACCATCAACCCACCCGGCTGGGCTCCAGGTGTTGGCCCTTCTGCCAGCCAAAATATCATCCATCCACCTGCAGGCTTCCAGGACCTGGTAATTCCTCTTGCCAGAGCACAAGCCACCCCTATGTTGGGCTCTAGGAGGTGGTCCTCTTGCAAGTCAGAGCACAATCCATCCCTTTGCTGGGCTCCTGGAGCTAGTTCTCCTGCCAGCCACAGCACCATCCACCCAACTCCTGAGCTCCAGGAGCTGGTCCTCTTGAAGGGAAGAGCATCATCCACCCCCCCCCCCCTTACAGGACTCCAGAATTTGCTCATCCTGCCAGCCGGAGCACCATCCACCCCTGGCTAGGCTCCAGTAGCTGTTTCTCCTGCCAGCCAGAACCCCATCCACGCCACTGGTGGGCTCCAGGAGTTGGACCTCCTTCCAGCAAGAGCACCGTCCATCCCGGGTAATATGGGAAGATGGCATCCTTGATCACAAATATTTTATATATATATATTCCTGTGCAGCCAAGTTATGTGTTTACTGTTAGCCACACTGAGACAGATCCCCACCCATTTCCTCGACTTGTACTCATATAACAATATTGAAGTTCGACTATTCTCGGTAGAGGCTGACTCGACCAGACGAGTCCGGCAAATGTTATTTAGCAATGAATATTAAAACACCGAATCTGATCCCATTGTGAACAACGTGCTAGAACATCTCTTGGCAGACAGACAGTCTCAAAGTGGCAGCATTAAAGTTTACTACAGGAACACATTTACGAAAACATATCGAAAGGACAAGAAGGTCGTGCACGATATTGAGGCTAGAAACTGAAAGGCGATTGATGAAGACAAGGTTATCAGTCTGATGATATACTACAACAATCCGCAAACATGTTCCTTGTAATAAACAGCAATATGGTAGGTCGCTCTGGAAGTTTGAGTAGTATTGATGAAGTCTTTGAGTACTGATGCAATCCTTATGATTGTAGGCCTCACCACATAAACTACATCGGACATACAATTTGCACTCTGCGCTGCCGCATTGCGCTCCTCTTACAAGAAGGTGGAAGCAAACAGCATCATGAACAAAATTACGACACGAGACTAATGAGGGAGATTATACCGAATTAAACCAAAATTGGTACTAGCTGCAGTAATCTGAAGAGACCACAGATAACAGAAGCCATTCACATTAGAGAAAATGCACAAGTCATCAACATACAGACAAACATGACAAACGCCATACTGATCTTTGATGGCCCACCAATAGTGCGTAGACCTAATGGCGTTTTAGGAGAGGTGGAACACGTCACTGATCCATCTGGTCCTAGGTTTCGAAGGTTCAGAGAGGATCAGAATAACCCGACCTGATCTCAACTCCACACCCAGACAATAACGATCTCGCTCGGCCTAACTTAGTGTTTTTAGTGATGGACTGTCTATATTGTTACCTCGTTTAATATTGTTCTTCTGTGTTTCATCAGCTGTAAGTTCTTCTATATTTCTGCTTCCATATTTTGTATTTAGGTTTTAACTCATACTACCTGTCATGATATTGTTAAATCGTAAAGCTTTTAGTGTTTTCCCTTACATTTTGTGTGTTATGCACTTTTTTTTTTTGTTTTTTCCGAGTGTGTTTCTTCTATACATTTCGTTTGCGTTTAACATTTCATATCGAAATTTTGTGACGCAGTTTTTTCTCTTTTTTGTAGATTCCTGATGATGCCTTTGTGAAGGCGAATGCTTGAGTGAAATAATATGTATAATTTTGGACAACTGGTGTTTCAGCATGTAATTGTTTCTGCAAGTCGGGGTTCACTATAATCGTCCCTTCTCTTTGGAACTTACACAAGTTACAATACAGGATACAAACTTCCTCCTTCGTGTTAGCCTCCTGTATGATGATTTGCGTAAATTACAAAGAGAAGGGAAAATTATAGTGAACTCCCGACTTACAGGGACATTTACAGGCGGAGAGTACCAAAAGTAGTCATCGCCCTTCGAAAAGACCACTCACACCACGTCAAAGGGAAGCTGCTAAACGACTGTGTAATAATGAGTGGATTATTGTAAGATGTGCAGACAAGCCACACACTTACGTCGTCCTTGACCGAAATGATCACTAAGAGAAATGTGAGACCATACTGCAAGGCCCTACAAAACTTCAACAAATTTCAAGAAACCCCACAGATAGATTTAAAAAGGACTTTAACTCATTAATTACGGCTATTAATGCTATGAAGGATAGCATCAAATTCGATCTTCTTAAGGGTGACTTTGAACAAGGATATTCCTACGGAAACGTCAAAAAGTACAAACTGAGAAATCCTTTAAGGCCGAACAACACGTCCGTACAACTTATTCCTTACAATCGATTGAAGAGTTTAGTGACATCCTTAGCAATAAAGAACCACATGGCATCACAGCTTCCCTATATGTAAAGTTTCTCTTCACAAATGAACCAATGGAGGGGACAATAAACATCATCCTATATTATAATGTGTACCAACACCATGTTTTACATCCCCTGAAAACTTCCAAAAGTCTATCAAAAGAAATGTTACGTACCTGCACCAAGGAAGTACTTTTCAGATGTCCGCAAGGCAAACTTTACCGGTAGGTGGAAGGAATAGCCATGGGTTTCTCCCTGCGGGTTCTCTTTGCGCAAGCAGTATTTCCTGCGTCGAAACTACAGCTCTGCGAACTGAGAGCGTGACACCCCAGATTTAGTGCAGATATATAGACGATATTCTTATCCGCGTAGATAGCTTAAGGTCACTGGAAATCCTCCGTAACCGACTCCAAGAAACTTAAGGCTTAAGCTTTACAGTAGAGTTGAATCATAACGGCAATATTCCTTTCTTGGATGGTTAGTGCCACAACAGGATCTTTCGTCACTGACATTTTCAGAAAGCCCACTAACCAAGGTAAATGTATTAATTGAGTAAATGAATCCACTCAAAATTACAAGAGGAGAGTCATTCATGCATGCGTGAGGAGAGCGATCAAGGTGTGCTCAGCCTGGCAACTTCTTCACCAAGAACTCCGACGAGTCCGGGAAATGCTAATTAACAATGGATATTGAAATACTGAATTTGATACCATTGTGAATAACATGTTCGAGTAACATCTCTTGGCAAACAGACAGTCTCAAAGTGGCAACATTACAGTTTACTACAGGAACACATTTACGACAACATATCGATAGGACACGAAGGTCATGCAAGATATTGAGGCCAGAAACTGAAAGGTGATTGATGAAGAGAAGAATATCAGTCTGATAATATACTACAACAATCCGCAAA
>JAYMFT010139978.1:0-12844 GCA_038088735.1 Panulirus argus
GAGGAGCAGTGTGGTTTTAGAAGTGGTAGAGGATGCGTGGATCAAGTGTTTGCTTTGAAGAATGTATGTGAGAAATATTTAGAAGAACAGATAGATTTGTATGTAGCATTTATGGATCTGGAGAAGGCATATTATAGGTTTGACAGAGAGGCTTTGCAGAAGGTCTTAAGAATATATGGTGTGGGAGGTAAAATGCATTTACTAAGGACTTGTAAATACTTTTGTCTTACATTCTCATGAAAAAAATAATATTCCAATAATCGTAGAGCACTTCATCAAAGAACTTGAAGACCAAGTTCCCCCATAAAGAAAACGAGAAGTCAGGGAGACGATGGTGCTAACGCATTTGAGGTCTGACCTAGCCAGCCGCAGCGGCTGGGGATACCGAGGGAGATGGTGAGGAGTGCAGGGACACACTAGCTTGGTGGATATAGTCACTCATTACCTAATTATACTATAAGGGGGAAGGGACGAGGGTGTGTGGGGTATAGTGTACGGTGCAAGTGGTGGTGTACCTGCGGATTATGGTGGTACCTTCGTAACTCTTGGTTTACTTCATATTGTCTTTAGGAAATAAGGTGAATACAAATCCTCCCCTGCCACGGTAACCCGTCCCCCCTCCTCTAATGCCCTCCCCACCCGCCGTTCCCTTGGCTACCGTGCAAACTAATCGATGACGTAATGGATGGGGGCCATTATCTCCGGGGGGGGGACATATCCCCGCCCACGTGTGTGCATACCACCACGCTCGCTCTGCATTCCCTCGGGTGAGTGAAGTCTTCTGTTCCGTGCTGGTTATTCCCGCCACTGGAGAGAGGTGGTCACGATACCTCTGCTGCACAGCTTTGTCGTTCATCTATTGTTAATCCTTAAACAATGCCAGCCGTTTATATCACTGAGAATGTGGTAAGGAACTATACTAACCCCTAGAGGAGGACGAAACCATCGGCTTAGGCCAGACCATCATACACGAGGGTCATATGGTCTTATTCTTCCTGATAATCAAACGTTAACTTTAGCCACCAGTTCCCTTGCTGACCCGGGATTCTGAAGTCTTGATGACCTCATCATGTTTCCTCCTTTATCTAAAGATCTTATTGTAGCCGCATCCTGTACTGTGACTGGCGTGCATGGTAAACGTCTTATACAAGATGTGAACGTTTTGGTGTGTTCACAACGATGAACACTTCCATAATCAACACATACGGCTAGCTAAGTTAGACCTACAAGGCGGCAGCGACATCCCCTACTAAATTTCTCGTTTTCTTTACGGAATAACTTCGTCTTTTCTTGCAATTTATTTGACTGAGTACCTGCTCCCCTTACTGGATAATTTTCTCGAAAATGTAAGATACAAGCATTTACAAGTCTTCATTACGACATCATTTTAATAAACTTAGCATGTATTTGTTTTCTCTGGTTCCAAAAGTCAATATATGTTGAGACCAGTAATTGATTTACCAGTTTATGTAGCGGTGTACGTATGTCAAAACATTTCAACGTGCTCTTCTCACAAAACATAAAAAGTGAGAGACGACCAATAATATTTTAGTTCACATTCTTCGAGGTGGAACAGAATTGTTCACTTCCTGGAATACCTCAATAACACATATTTTGCAGTTCTTCAATACCGGAAAATATTTTGGAATAATACGTAGTCGCAAAGTTGCTGGTAGACTCCCAACTTTAAGCATTTGCACTGCTGTAAGTTTTCATATTTGAACTTATCATTAAATGTAGATATATCTAATAAAAACTTCTAGTGACTTGAATTTATCAAATCCTTCCATAATAGCACTAGGACTAGGACTAAAAAAAATTTCTTTACATACACTTTAAGACCCACCCTACCGTCTCTAAGTCTTAATGGTTGACAGGTACCTATGGTGGATGGCTGTCCGTGGGAGCATAGTCCGTGTGACGCAGCTGTTAAACATACCAGTACAGATATAATATAACCCTGGATCGGAACGTCAGGATACTGGGATTTATCAGTTATATGTTGGGTCGAACAATGTCACGACTGGCGAGCATAAAATAGGAAGAAAAGACTCGGGAACTTAATATAACTTCATTGACAAGTAATTCTGACCACCTTTTCTGTGCACCAGTTACTAGTCGTAACTTTAGAATGCAATTTTACAATAAAATCTCTAAAGTCGCGTGTCAACATCAAGTATTATGTACGTTGGAGGTCGACATAGTTTTCTACTTAAGAGAGTGCTTTGTGTTGCCTCGTCGACAGGCTAGCCCGCCGGAATCTGATCGAAGGTACTGACTGTATCGATATTTTTTTTTTCCTACCCAAGGATCGTCACTGGTGAGTTCCTCACAGATCATCTCGGTGCACAGGTTGTTAATGAGCAACTTGCGTCGCGAGCTGAGGGTGTTATACTCAATATTGTCTTCCTAACCTGAGGTAATCTAAACAACATAAATGCACATTTCGTAATTTGAAAATTACATCTGATATTGCTAACATGCGACATATATCGTATAAACCAAAAAAATAGATAAAAATGGTCGACTTTTGCACCAGATCCTTGCATACCTCACCAACAGAGTCTGTTGCTGATTCGAGGACACCTGACACCTTAAACGTGAAGTTAAAATCATCCAACTTGCAACTCCTGAAGGTGGACTTCTGGGCCACACATTGTTTAAGAAGCAACGAGTGAGCCAAAATATCTAAATTGAATCTTTTTGTTTGGAAAATTTCTCGCGATATGCCATCTCGTACTTTAACATGCGCGTGACAGAAGCAATCACATAAAGGCTTAGAAGTATACGGACACGATGTGGGATATACGTTCATAATAGTGACGTTCATTACACCACGTACATGCATACGTACCCTCCAGGATGACTGAGAGAGACAGATCCGGTAGTTGGAGCATCAAATCCTCACATGTCCCGGTACGAGTAATGTGTACACGTGTGCCCAGCGGGGTCTACAACCAGTCAAACAGCCACCACAGTAACCTGCATCAGGATGATAATCACTACCAGCCACCACACGCTACCACAACGGCGCCACACCAGAACACCTTAAAGTACATGATATCAACAGGGAATTAATTATAACCTTATCTCCTTGGGCATGGCGGTGCGATCCTCGAGGATGTCGCTAGGATCCTTGAGCATGACGGGACGATCCTTAAGTACGACGGCATGAATCTCGGACATGACGGCCAGGCCTTTGACCCAAGTCTCAAGGGGCTGATCAAAGGCCAGGTTATGATACCCAAGGGTCACGTGAAAGAACTGAGACAATGGCTGTCGGCGTCCAGCACATACGGTTAAGATCTTGGGTGCCTCGTCATGTCTTACTGTTATAGCAAAGAGGGTTAAGAACAAGATGACTGGAGCATCGGATGTTTACATTTCCAGGTCTTAAAGTGAATATACTTGACATTTGTCTTAAAGGAAAGAGAAGTTAGGGAGCTATTACAAAAGAAACAATAGAGTTGGATGCAGAGTGAAGAGTACTGGGTCTTTCGTAAAATAAAGTAGGAACATCACTGAAGTTCAAAAGAAGTAGATGAAATTTAAAGGAGAAACACAGTTCCTTTGGAAAAAGGTACATAGGTGCAATGTGTACGTTCGCGAAAGAATGTTTAAATAAGGATTCTAAATTGGCCGTGAGACACGATGGAGGTAGTGAGAAGTGTAGGAAGTACTGAGGGATGTGACGGGGGATCGGCTTCACGACACGTCCCTCCTGCAACAGTAATGTAGGGTGGCAGTGTAATACAACACCTGCTACCCACCAACTACATCATCCGCCTTCCACAGGCGTGTGGGTGCACATCCCCAGGTATTTATGCAATTAGCTCAAGTAAGAAAATAATTGTAGACATCACAAATTTATTCAAGATAATGGCCAGACGAGGGGGAGGCAAGGTTCCTAATGACTGAGATACAACAGACGGGAGGGTGGGGTTGGGGGGGGGAGTAAATGACCCCGTATTACAGTCATAATGTCTGTAATTACTGTGGACGATACATTCACTCAATAAACCTCTCACCTACAACTCACCGCCAACCGAGGGCCCCCGGTTCCCCTGAAACCTAGTACAGTCACTGCCTTCCACGATGAGGGAACCTGGTGTTTATGAGGCCCCGACCTGACGGGTACTGGACGTCCCTTACCTGTACCAAGTGAGAAACTCCAGTGCCTGCCCCAGGTCCAGGGTGGTCATTACCTCTACCCAAGTAAGGGACCTGATGCTTTAGAGACCTTGCAGACTCCCGACCTCCCCAAGATGGTGGAACTTGATTCCTGTGTGACCCCTGGTCACTATCTGCCTCTGTTCGGTGATTGATTTCCCCTACCTAAGGTATTGTGGTACAAGTGAGGCGGTCGGAACCTCCCCACAGTGAGGCTTACATTCACCTCATGAGACCTTGAACGCTCACTATCATCCCAGGATAAGGTAGTCCACTGTGTGTGAAGTCTCTTACAGTGGCCACCTCCGATAGCAGGGGAGGGCGCTGATGTGTGCCGTGCCCCGATAGCTCACTACCCCCCCCCCCTTCTCCCCCCCTCCCGCCAGGTCTGGGGGTTCTGGCGCCTGTCAACCCTTCGACACCCACCGCTGGTCATCGATCATGCCAGTGACGTAAACGCTGTACGCCGCGCTCATTATTATTTTAAGGCAGAACGATGCAATGAAAATATTGTCGGTGGACGCAACGATGCCAAGGAATACATTAACTTTTTTTTTTCCCGCCAGTGAACACGATGTTTGATTTTCTTAATGGTTTTGCAGCGCGGCTGCTGCTGACTGTTCTAGTTTATCCCGAGGCTGCTGACAGGGTTGAGGTGGCGGGATGGGGTAGCAGTCCGGCAGCTGGCTGGCTGTTCCTCCTGGCTGTGGTGAGGGAACTTCGCATGGGGTAAACAGTTTACCAGAGCAAGTGTTCTACTACGCCTGGCAGGGGGGCTGGGGTGCGTGGGTCAGGTAAGGGCTGTGTGCATGTGTGAATACTGACCGGGTGGATCACAGTTGCTGGCGCTGCCTCAGGCTCTAGAAACCGATTCCATGACAGACGCTTCATTGCTACTACCACCAACTACTGTTACTACTACACTTATTACTACGACTTCTATTATCACTACTACTGTTACTCTTACGATGTACTGAAGGAGAGAATAGAGGGGCTGTTGCAAGATTACCGTCGGCTTATTCGATGTTCTCGAGGTAAAAATGATATTATGGTTTCAGGAGTTCTTCCCAGGATCGGCACCGGGAATGCCTTCTTTGGTAAAGCGTTCAGTCTAAATAATAAATTAGCGAACCTTTGTTTTCAGGAAGGAGTCGAGTTCCTAAACTCGTGGCAGCATTTCTACATGCAGTCTGGCTGTGGTGTCCTGCCCTTTGTTAAAGCTCATTTAAATCCCGCCGTAAAAACTGCAGTAGCCAGTGAGAATGATGAATATTCTTGTAGAAATCAAAGATAAACTACGTTAAGAAAATAACAGTAGGACTAGTTTATAGGTCCCCCGCACAGACACCAAAGGTAAATGAAAGATTTTATGGTCAGTTTGAAGGAATTTGTAATGAACAAGATTCTATCAGTGTAGCAGATTTTAACGGTAGCTCCAGACGTGGACTCTACCTAAATTTGCTTGATAGTGTCCTAATCCAATTATTTGATAAACCTACTCTCGACGGTTATATATTAGATTTAGTTCTAACTACAAATGAAGATCTCGTTAATAATATTAAGTTGGAGTAGAGTCTGGTGTAAGTGATCACCGAAAAATTTATTTTGAGGTTGCTTTTAACGTTGCATTAATGTTGGTCAACATGACAGTTGCGAAACATACCTGAATTAAAATGCACAAATTTTAATGATCGCATTGCTCTTGACAGGCAAACATGCGATGACACTGTCAACGAAAATGACACGAACGAAGCTTGGATAAAGCTTCAGTAAAACCTTCAAAGCAGTAGAGGTAACATAAGCGCCACCTCGTAGTAGACGATTTACTTCTAAAAAGAGGCCAAGGTGGTGGAACGGTGAGATATAAGAAGCTCCTGTTGTCCCAGAAAACAGCTCATAAGAAACTCAAAGACTCCAATATCCAAGTCGATAGAGTAAGTAATGTAACTCTGCGTAGAGAAAGTAAGAGATTCATGCGACAAAGTAAGCGTCAATATGGATCACACGTTGCTGAAAATAGCACTAGAAACCCTAAGCGTTTAAAAGTTACGTTAGAAGCAAGAGAGTCATTACCCAGTCAACAGGTCCATTAATAACGGAAATCGGTGGCTTGGTTCAAGACAACGAAGCCATGGCAAAAATAATATATCAAATGACTTTTTTGCATTTGTATTTGCAATCGAAACAGTGGATGGAACATTTGTACCGTCGCGTAGTAGATGGTCTTTTTCCAATGCGTCTGTTGTCTAAGAAAGCAGCACATAAGAAGCTTAAAGAGACTAATAACCTGCTTCATAAAGCAAGTTAAGTAAGTCTATGTAGAGAAACTAAGAGACTCATAGTTAAGTAAGTCTATGTAGAGAAACTAAGAGACTCATACGTCAAAGTAACCTTGAGTATGAAGTGTATATTGCTGAAAATATCAAAAGAAACCCGATGCAGTTTTATGGGTACGTTAGAAGCAAGAGAGTCATTACTTGGTCAGTTAGTCCATTAATAACTGAAGCTGGTGATTTGGCTCACGACAACGAAGACATGGAAAATATTTTAATGATTTTTTCACATCTGTATTTATATATGAAGATACAGCTCATGTCCCGAATCCAGTTCCAATGCTGAGAGAGGAAAGCATTTTGCGACACGTGGATATAAGAGCTGAAGTTATAGTATCAGCGCTAAGTGAAATGAAAATAAATAAAACGTCAGGCCCAGATAAGATTTATCCGAGGACAATGAAAGAGGCGAAAGCCCTTGACT
Organism: Panulirus argus; assembly: GCA_038088735.1. Taxonomy (NCBI): domain Eukaryota; kingdom Metazoa; phylum Arthropoda; class Malacostraca; order Decapoda; family Palinuridae; genus Panulirus; species Panulirus argus. The sequence continues at coordinate 6,928 of JAYMFT010139978.1, forward strand.
ACTCTCTTCAATAAGTCACTTGCTACGGGGAAAGTTCCAGAGAAATGGAAGCTGGCTAATATAATGCCCATTTTCAAAGAAAAAAGATAATAAATCACCGCCCGGAAATTATCGTCCCATCATCATACCGTCTGTAGCTGGTAAGCTTATGTAAACCATCATTCGGGATATGACTGTAAACCATTCAGAGGACCACCATTCAATAAACGATTCTCAGCGAGGTTTTCGACGAAATCGTTTACATATGAGAAATCTGCTTGGTTTCTTTAATGATATAATTAACATGTATGATGAAAGTAAAGCAGCTGATGTCACCTATCTAGATTTTCAAAAAGCGTTCGATAAAGTTCCACATCAAAGGTTACTAACTAAATTTACATTGTTACAGTTGGGGTTGTACTTTGGTGGTATGGAAATTGGTTAAGTGGCAGTAAACAAAGCGTTGTGACTAATGATCAAGCTGCAGAATGGTTAAGCGTAACAAGTGGTGTACTATAAGGATCAGTCTTGGGACCGGTTCTCTTCCTCATATAAATCAATGATATTGATAATGTGCTGCATTGTAAGATATCCATATTCTCAGACGGCAATAAATTGGAAAACAGATCTACAACAGAAACTGAACGTCTTCAGCTTTAAACGGACATAAACAAACTAATGGACTGAACTGCAAAAGGTAATTGAGGAAAAAGACTTGGGTGTAATAATCTCTGGTCACGTAAAGCCAAGCAAACAGTGCACAGAAGCAGTTCCAAAGGCGAACAGAATTCTTGGATTTATAGGCAGGGCTATCGAATTTAAGACCAAAGAAATTATCTTTACTCTTTACAGTCGCTCGTGCGTTCCAGGTTTAAATACTGTGTTGTGTTTTGTCACCTTACTTGAGGTAAAACATAAAAAGAATGCTAAGATTAAAGAGACGAGCTACCATGATGATTCCCGGAATGAGAAACAAAACCTTTGAGAGCCGACCTAACGACTTAAATCTATTTAGTTTAGAAAAGAGAAGGTTAAGGGTGTGATCTGACACAGGCATTCACAATTGCCAAAGGATTCGATAATCTCGATCTAACGACTTACATTGGATAGACTCGACTGATTTCTGTCGTAGTAATGGTTACAAACTCGTGGGAAAACATTTTACCTCAAATGAGGCGAAATACTTTTTCTTCAACAAGACTGTTAACTTATGGACTGATTTATCGATTAACGTGGTTGAAAGTAGTACCATAGATACGTTCTAGAACAGACGATAATAATTTGCCTTAAATCCACGACTGACATCATTTGAAGCTCCTCAGCTGCATGAAAAGTTTATAATATTTTCCTATATTAAACATGTACGTATTTCTACTCTCACCACAGTGATCTATGATATTCATGTCTCTCCCACTGTCACAAACAGCCTCGAAGGGACCCACTGGGATGTTGCTGTTTGAAACCCTCTGTAATACTACTCTTACTACTACTACAACTCTTACTATTGCCGTTACTGCTATCACTACTACTGCTACTACTATACTGAAATTAAGACTGTGAACAATATAATCATAGTGAATATGATTATGAATCATAAAAAGAATATAACTGTACCGTAATTCGACAGCATGAGTACGAGGCTATGACTGCCACGGAGATAATGACTGCAAATACTATAATAAATAAGTGTAAGTACAGCCGGGAACCCTTGCATGGTAATGAATCACTGAATAATGCTGATGTATTGATGATGAAATCTAGTATAAACGTAGGAGAGAGTAAGTATGATCATGAACTATGGTACGAGTGTACGTGAGACTGACGGCACACGTCAGCATTACTGGGCTGGAGGCGGCACTATGACTTGATATGAATGAGAGTGAGAAAGCATGTAACAATAGGACTAGTAACCACAGGAGCATTATATTGGTAATGGGTACAGAGAATGACGACACTAGTAACATGGTGACGGTCGGATGGTGTGTGTAAACCTAAGGTTCACATACCAGTGGTACAACACAAGTTGTTTCCAGGACACCTGGACCTGTACGCCGCGTCTGGCTACACACATGCCAGGAATTCTTCTCAAGAAAGAAATATGTTTACTAAACTATGACCGAGGTTGCCAGGTGTGGCTACGATACTGCAGTGTTACTGTACCGCTGAGTTAGTGGTCATGGTTCCCCTCATGCAGCTGACATGTGGCTATGCAGGTGAACAGGTGTGGTTATGTAGGACAGCCGGTGTGATCATATACGTCAACAAGTGTGGTCATGCAGGTGAACAGGTGGTCATGTAAGTTAACAGGTGTAGTTATATGGGTAACAGGTGAGGTAATATAGATGAACATATGTAATCATGCACGTGAAAAGATGTGGTCACGTAGGCGAACAGGTGTGGTCTTGTTGGTGAACAGGTGAGGCCATGCAAGTGAAGAGGTTTGGGCATATGTTCAGGCAGATGAACAAGTGAGGTCATGCAGGTGAATACGTGTCATGCAGATGAACAGACGTGGACATGAAGGTGAACAGGGAGTGGTCCTGCAGGAGAACAGGTGTGGTCATGCAGGTGAAGAGGTGTGGTTCTGCAAGTCAACAGCTTTGGTTATGCGGTGAACAGGTGTGGTGACGCAGGTAAACAGATATGGTAATGCAAATCAACAGGCGTGGTCATGCAGGTCAATAGATGTGGTCATGCTGGTCAACAGGTGTGGTCATGCAGGTCAACAGGCGTGGTCATGCAGGTCAATAAATGTGGTCATGCTGGTCAACAGGTGTGGTCATGCATGTCAACAGGTGTGGTCATGCGGTTACATAGATGTGGTCATGCAAGTCAACAGGTGTGGTCATACAGGTCAACAGGTGTGGCCATGCAGGTAACAGATGTGGTCTGGCAGGTCAAAGGTGTGGTCATGCAGGTCAACAGGTGTGGTCATGCAGGTGAATAGATGTGGTCATGCAGATCAACAGGAATGGTTATGCACGCAAACATATGTGGTCACACAGGAAAACAAATGTGGTCATGCAGGTCAACAGGTGTGGTCATACAGGTCATCAGATGTGGTCATGCAGGTCAACAGGTGTGGTCATGTAGGAAAACAGATGTGGCCATGCAGGTCAACAGGTGTGGTCATGTAGGAAAACAGATGTGGTCATGTAGGTCAATAGGTGTGGTCATGTAGGAAAACTGATGTGGTCATGTAGGTAAACAAGTGGTCATGCAGGTAAACAAATGTGGTCATGCAGGTCACCAGGTGTGGTCAAGCTGGTCAACGGAAGTGGTCATGCATGTCACCAGGTGTGATCATGCAGGTCAACGAGTGTGTTTATGCAGGTCACCAGATGTGGTCATTCAGGTCACCAGATGTAGTCAAGCAGGTCACCAGATGCGGTCATGCAGGTCACCAGGTGTGGTCATGCAGGTCAACAGGAGTGGTCATGCAGGTCACCAGGTATGGTCATGCAGGTCAACAGGTATGGTCATGTAGGTCACCAGGTATGGTCATGCAGGTCAACTTGTGGTCATGAAGGTCAAAGTGTGTGGTCATGCAGGTTAGCAGATGTGGTCATTCAGGTCACCAGATGTGGTCATGCAGGTCACCAGGTGTGGTCATGCAGGTCAACAGGAGTGGTCATGCAGGTCACGAGGTGTGGTCATGCAGGTCACCAGGTGTGGTCATGTACGTTACTGGGTGTGGTAATGCATGTCATGCAGGCATGAGCAACACAGGAGAGGCACAACAACTGGGTCGTGGGGAGCCTCCTGGTATTGAAAACTTCAAGAGTGACTCATGTGTGTGTGTGTGTGTGTGTTCAACACTCGTCTTCAGCCTTGCTCGGTTGCTAACGTGTGTACACAAGTGCGTGAAGCAATGTGCGTGCGTGCATGCATCACCCTCGTCATGATTCGTGTACACGTGTGTGTGTGTGTGTGTGATCCCTGCCTGAGGCTGGTGCACACGCCAGAATGCTGCGTCGCTAGGCAACCCCGTCAACAGAGGTAAACAAGTGACAGTTCGACGTAACCAGGAGGTGCGGCGCCCCCGGCCGGCCCCCCCGCCCACACACTGCCCGCCGCCGCCCCTCCTTGTTACCAGGCTCCGGGTCGCTGCCTCACGCAGCACGTGGCGCTGGCCCGGCCGTTACATCTACTGACGTAGGGCAATAACAGTACATAGCATGGATTACTGAGCAATGTTACGTTATTTCCAACGGTGTGCCTACGTCCCAGGTCGGCAGGCGTCACACACGGACACACGGACACACACACAGCACGGGCGGGTCACTACGACCGTCATCCCGCAGTAAAAGCAGACGGTGTTCACACAGCGTTCTGAGCACAACAGCAGAGAACACATGGCATCTGTTCCCCCTCCCCCAGTATGGGTCCGTGTTAACATTAACTAACGTACACGGAATACGGACACGCTATGTTAACGTCCATTAATTTCAAAAGCCCGCACGGTGTGCATACATCTGTTAGGAAAACGCTCAGCAAAAATCAGACGTGGCGGAGGGACTTGCCTGGACTTACCTCAGCCACACTGACACTGCCAGGTTGGAAAGTCTCAGGTCAAGGTCACGGGTCAGCCTGGAGAGATGGACCGACGACGAACATACAAATCAATTTACTGTTGTCGACAACAGAAAACGTATCACGAGGACACACCCGTTCGTTGCCTGGGCTGACTGAGGCCTCCCTGTGTATTACAATGTCATGGCATTTCTGGCCCAGAAGACCCTCCAGGCTTCGCCATAATTATCTGGCTGGTCGTCTTGTGCCCAGGTGACGGCAATACTGTTATACGGCTGACGCTCTGGGTCACCCGCCGCGTGTTACGTGCTTGTGTCAGGACGGTCCCCCTGCCGGTCGGCTGGGCACAGGTCGTCATGACAGCACAGCACACCACCTGTCCCACACGTGATGCTTTCTTACGGAAAAGAAAAATATCTAAGGCTGGTAAAGGACGATCAAGATGACGCAGCGTGCAGCGTCACACCTGGTGGAACATGACGCGACCAAAGAAAACGGAAGCCAGGAGGGCTACTGTATGCTGGTGGAATACGTTTGTGGTAATGCTGGGGGATACGTTTGTTGTAGTGCTGAGAGATGTTTGTTATAGTGCTGGGGGAATATGTTTGTTGTAGTGCTGGGGAATACTTTTTCTTTCTTTTCTTTATAGGCTCCAGTCACGGACAAAAGTCCACATCGAGGCCGGGCCTTATAGAATTATGAAACGGAAAAAGAAAAGACAAGGGAAAGTATTTACGAATTTTTGAGAAAGTGGAAGACCTGTCATTTGAAATGAGCAAGGTTACAGTTATTGGGAAAGACATGGGAAGGTAAAGAGTTCCAAAGCTTCGACGTGTAGGGAAAGAAGCAGGAATCAAAACGGCCCACTCTTGAGTTGCCGATGGCCACACAATAATCATGTGACGCAGCAGCTTGTCGAGTATTGCGTGGTCTAACTAGTGGTGGGAGCACACAAGCAGCCAGCTCTCGGTGGCAAAAGCCAAAGTAATATCTACATAAGAGGGAAAGTGAACCAACTTTGCGGCGTAGGGCAAAGGGGTCAAGTTTGGAATTTCGCCGGGGATAGTTTATAAGTCGAACCGCTTTCGACTCAACTCTGTCAAGTAAAGAAACAGAGCTAGAACCATCACAGATGTAAGGGCAGTACTCCGTGCAAGGACGAATCAATCCCTTGTATAAACGGAGCAACAATTCAGAAGAGAAAAAGTTACGACATCTAAACAGGACACCCAATTTTTTAGAGGCAAACTGAGCTGTTCCCCTAATGTGAAGTTTCCAAGAAAGTGGATGTTACAGTTGGACTAAGTATGAGATATTCTGTTCAAGTTTGAGTTTATTGAGGAAGCTGTGTCAAGGCGAGATGCAGATCGAGTGAGAGAAGAGGGAGCAGAATTGAAGGATGTGG
>JAYMFT010139989.1:0-12844 GCA_038088735.1 Panulirus argus
ATATAGCGTTAATGGGATGGCCTTGATTAGGGCCTTAGCTGCCCGTGCCGTCTCAGCTAACATAAAAAAAAAAAAGATACAGATGTAATGGTAAGAAGAGTATTTTTGAGAGAGCTGAAGAGGATGTGCTGAAATGGTTTGGACATATGGAGAGAACGAGCGACGAGAAGCTGACCAAGAGGGTAAACATGTCAAAATGGAGGAGACTGGGAGAGGAAGACCGAATTGGAGGTGGAAGGATGGAGTGGATGATGTTTTCAGTGATCAGGGCCTGAATATACAGGAGGGTGGAGGTATGCACGGGATAGAACATTTTGAAGTGATGGGCCGACATGCTGTTAGTGGACTGAACTAGAGCATATAAAGCGGTCATGGGAAACCACAGAAATGTCTCTAGGACTTTAGTTGCATCTGTGGTTCGGCTTTCCTTAATCTCATCTGTGAATTATTCCACATGTGAACAATCGTTCACTAATTACTGCGAGTGGAATCAGACAAATCTTACCTTACGTAGCAACTTAGTTCGAGATTATGTCTGTCTTTATGCCGGATGACAAGAATTAAACGCAGTCTTCAAGGTGTGGACGCATCAGTAAATTGTAAGGAGTGAGTATTAGCTTCGTCGACTTGACTTCGGGTGTAAGTTGATGTACTGGGACACTGTTAATGCCACTCGTAACTATCGATCATCTAAGATAGGTAGTTGTGTATTTAGATTATGTATTTAGATATTATTTTCTGAGGAAGTTGTTTTATGTGGTTTGATACAACGGAGCTTACCCCCAACACACGCACAGAAACACAGCGTCGCCAGAAGATAGTTCTCCGTTTCCATCTTGACAGAGTTAAATCGACATGTTTGCAGAAAACGCAAGCCCCTCATGTTGCGGGAGCAGTTTTGGATTCTATCAACTGACAGGCAATACGTGTTCGGTCATGGATATTGGTATTTGACGAGGTTGCCACGAGCGTCTTCTGGGAAAGCGGTTCATGTTTCAGTGTACAGACTTTACTGGTGGAAACTTGTGGATATGAACTGCTGCCAAGACGACGTGTCCAACACTGAAGGCGAAGCTTCCTCTGATGATGCGATAAACATGGTCAATATACTCCAGAATTCGAGCGACGCGCGCGTGTGTGTGTACTGTTTAGGTACACCAGGGTGAGTTTCGTATACATGTTTCCCCAGTCTCACAACCTTATATATAAGTAACATATCGTTGCTCCCATATGAGTACACACACTCACACACACACTCGCTAAAGCCAGATGCCCATTTATCGACCAACCTCGTGGAGATGATGAATGCCTTAGTTGGATGTAGGGCGACTGCCGCGCCCAGGATTCGAACCCCTGCGGACCCGTGGTGACTTATGGTCAATAACGGTAACCGCTACACTGCGTATGTGTGTGTGTGTGTGTTTTGTTCTGTGTTGTGTGAAGTGAACTTTACTCTTGTGGAGACCAGCCTCTTTACCTTATTTCTATAGTATACGAGTATATATACCAGTCCAAGGAGGCAGTATTAACATCCTCTTCATTCAGCATCCACACATTCCACTGCTCATACGCTCATTTGCTCGCATATTTCCGTATTTTTCTTTCACTCGTTTTAATGCTGTATTTTCTGGTATGAGTTAGCATCGCCATGGCTTCTTAGGATATTGGACGATTATTGCCACATTCTATCTTCGTCCGACATCCCTCAGGACGTGCAGTCCCTGGGCTATCATCGTCTCCCCGTAACTCGTCCGTCTCAGATACCCCGACAGTATCCGACGCGTTACATTGGACCTTCTAAATTAGGTCTCTCTGTTTGCTTCAGCGAGGTTAAGCAAGCTCGCGACACATGCTTGCCACATCGGATCGAATGTACAGCTCCGTTCAGAATTTCGTGAGACATTCGCTGTGGAGGGCAGACAGCCCATTGCACCCTTCCTGGACGGCAGGTCACTACGCCGAACTTTCTACCGACACACAGAGTGGAACTGACAACGAAGCAATGTGATTCAAACGAGACTCGTCGAAAAGAGATGAGAACATTGATATGATTATCGTCCAACGTTACTGCTGTTGAATGATGAATATGTGTCAGTATCCTGCTTGCGTGGAAAACAGAGCCAATGTGATACTCCAACGGAGTATCCATACAATGGGGAAATAAGTTTCGAATGAACCCTATGAGAAGTGCCTGAACAGAGCTCGTATATAGCCATCAGTGTATCCAGTACTTGAACCTTTCCGTACAATACTCTCCGTCATAGGCCACGTGCATGGTGGGAGAGTACGTGGTCTTAGAATTTTCTTCATCGCCTGCAGAAGGTGGTAAAGAATTTTCGGTTGGTGGATGTAGCTTACGTTGACGGCCTTAATGACCCTGGCAGCTGGGAGGTCTAAAGTCCAAACGACCAACCAACCTACTCTAGGTAATTTTTTTTTTTGTGTGTGTGTGTTTGTGTGTGTAATATTCACATGAATTCAAAGAAATATGTGGTAGGAATAATAGGGCTATAATCAAACATGATGAATCAGAATTGTATGGTATTGTAATCATTATCACCCGTTGCTTATCGAAACACCTCGAAAGACCCAAACACAGTGTGGGATGCTGTCCGCCATGCATCTCAGAACAGGGCATGAGCGATACTACCCCATCAACCTCCCACAACAGGGTGAATAAATTACAAACTTATATATATTTTCCTCTGCATGTTGTTTCTGTATACATTGTGCACTGCGTATAATTGGTTACCGATGGTTATCTGTCAGTAATAAGACTACCATTTCACAAAGGCAAATGCAGTTTTCGTCTCCTGTTTGCCAGGTGTTCACCATTTCTGGTCAAACGTGTTCAGCGACATTTACGTCCGCTCCTTTGCAAGGCCATTTCAGGAGGTGAAGGGTGTCTTGTCGTGAAGAGAAATGACAGGTCTAGTAACACGACCCTCAGTGTTGAAATCGTCACCCAGGTCATGTGTAATGTCACGTAGCCTGAACGTGCCTCTTAGCTGATGTTAGCCCGGTCATGATTACGTGTCAACCATTGTATGATTTTTAAGTTTATTGCTGTGGTTCGGCAGGATTTGTATTATTCGTGGCTTAAGAATATCATTCATAGTATCCGTAAGGATTTTTACTACCATAAGTATAACGTGCTGTGTCTTTGAACCCTGACAAACCATTGGCCTCATACCGGGTGTTGTTCCTCCTCCAGCAGTAAACCTCACCATGAGAGGTGTTGCCGTGAACATTACTCGGGACTTGATATCTAGGTTTCGCTCGGACTGGCGTTGAACGAAAGCTAACTTTCCTGCTCTGTGCTGTTCTGTCAAACGCTCCCACTTCGCGAGAGTCCTGTGGTGTTTTCCATTTCCGTGCATTCTACGCCTGACAGTCAGCTCGATGTCCAGCTGCAGGTTGTCTCATATGGTCACAATGTTATTTAGGGGTATTGCCTCTGCCGCAGTGATAATTACAACGTCGTTTGCCGCCGTGGTTCTCCGAGTAGCTCATGTTCTCTCCACCAACAGAATACAACACACAACCTTATACACAAGGAATTTAACGCTCTAGGTTGCCTAAATATTGAACTTACATTTTACTTATAATAATGGTTAAAAAGCTACAAGCCCTATTTCATAGCTCTCCTACATAATCTACAAAATATTTTTAGAATGAAAATGCGGCTCCAGCAGTGATTATATCACCAGATATATTATCTGTCTCGTTGTTATCAAAACTTAGCCTTACCCATACGTTGCTACCCATGAATGGGGACGCTGAATTGGCTGCTAATAAACTTTTGATGCAAGTCTCTCATTCTCTACGCTACTGTGTCCCATCAGTTTACACAGACACTTACAACTTACCTAAGTCCTTAATACTACCGCCCTCCTGCCGTCTTCTAAAAACACTTCAACACGGTATTGGAGGACAGGCCAGCATCATGTGCGGTACCCAGTACGGAGAGCCCATTGTCACGGGAGTGATAATGTGATCTCTGAGCACCAACCTTTCGTCTCTCCGACTCATTTGGGTTTGATGGAGCTTCTGATGACCCTTATCAGCGGCGGGTAATAACAGCACCTCGGTGGGGCACACACACACACACACACAGATATTAGCTAGAGTAGTTGATTGGTTATTTGGACTTTAGGTCTGTCAGCTGCCAGGGTCATTAAGGCCGTCAACGTAAGCTACATCCACCAACCGAAAATTCTTTACCACCTTCTTCAAGCGATGAAGATAATTCTAAGACCACGTACTCTCCCACCATGTTTGTAGCCTATGACGCAGAGTATTGTACGGAAAAGTCCAAGAACTGGATACACTGAAGGCGATATATGAGCTCTGTTCAGGCACTTCTCATAGAGTTCATTCGAGACAGACCGATTTCCCCATTGTGCTATGATACTCTCATGGACACTCCTGTCACTAAGGTTTTGTTCTTCACGTATGCAGGATATTGACTCATATTCGTCATCCATCAGCAGTAACGTTGGACGATATTCATATAAATATCCTCCCCATTTTCTTTTAAGGGTTTTCGTTCGAATCACACTGCTTCGTTGTCAGTTTTGTCACTTCCAATTTGTGTGTGGCGGGAGGTTCGGCATAGTGACCTGCCGTCCAAAAAAGGTGCAGTGGGCTGTCCGCCCTCCAACGCGAGTTGTCTCACGAAATTCTGAACGGAGCTGTTTACCTGATGGTAGGTAGCTTTCACCTTGGCCAGTAGCTTGCTGCCCTCACGATTCTTCCAGTGTCAGTTTCAGGTGATAAGTTGGGCATGAGGTTGATTCCGAAGTTACTCGCGGATTTTGATTCTCGTCAGAAACGTTTACCTGAAAGGCAGTCGAAGCCCGAACTGTGTTTTGCCCTTTCCCATCCTCGTTGATTTACGTTCTTATATTGTGATGCATTTCAGCAGTCGTTTCGTCTGACCACCGCCGCATCTGTCAGGTCAGGTAGTCGCATTTTCCAGTGTCACCCAGAAGTCACTCTAGGGCTTGGCATAATCTCTATACATGTACACTCCGCCACAGGAGTTTGAAAGCACGTACTTAGTGTCTTATGCCAACTGATCTGGCAACACTGTACGGGGGGAGGACTAAGGGTACGTAGAACACAGCACAGGGACGTGAACTGTTAAATAGAGGGCCACTTATAAAACAGTCAAATTGTTCTTTCAGATAAGTTTGTTTGTATGTACTGTATAACTGATAACGATCAGGCATGTGAAAAACACCCATGAACATTACTGAACGTAATATATCGTGGTGTTTTCAAGAACTGCTGTTGCGTACAGCAGCTGTCAATCATCATGCAATAATGATGTCAGGTGACACTTAATTCGCTCCTAACTGACTGCACACCCGCCCCTCTCTCCAAAACCCATCGCACTTACCAACCCCATCACTCCATCCTCGAGCTCCATATATTCTTAGCACGTTCCATAAAGCGTTCCTATCAACCTATGACATCCGCTTTCTTCAAATTCATAAACGCCACATGCAGATCACTTTCTTTTTCTAAGTATTTCACACAAATGCTTAAATGTAAATGCTTGATCCACACGTTCTTTACCACCCCTGAAGTCAAAATGTAACACACACACACACACACACACACACATTCTGAAGCTCTAAGCACACCACCACCCTCGCAAATCATCACCCTCTCATACAACTTACCAGGTTTACCCAACAGACTTGTGACTCTGCAATTCAAACATTCTCTTTATGCACCCCCGTTGCCTAAACTTAGGACCACTATACAAGCATTCCGCCAGTCCTTAGGCACCTCACCTTGAGCCGTACATACATAACTAATCAATCATGCGTGTGTGTTGGTGAGGGTGAGTGTTATAGGACTCCACCTGCTTTTCGCTACACCGCGGAAGGAAAGTTACCGTCGGCGTGGCTGCATCATCGTTAACAGACGAAAAGGAGTTTAGTCTCATCGAGGAACAGTTCGCCTCAAAGGAGTCAATCACATTTCCCTGCATCTGACCTTAGCGCAGTCTTGGAGCTGCAAGAGCTCCTGGAAAGGATCACGGGGCAGTTGTAAATAATAGATATATATATATATATATATATATATATATATATATATATATTTTTTTTTTTTTTCTTTTTTTTTTTTTACATAGTTGATTGCCATTTACCGCGTAGCGAGGTCGCTCCAGGAAACAGACGAATAGAGACACATCCACTCACATATGCACACGTTAACTCGCTAACGCGGGAAATGGCGAATATGTATGAAGATATATATATATATATATATATATATATATATATATATATATATATATATATATATATATATATATATACACGCACATAAGCGTACATATACATTTACATACACACACATATATATATATATACATAAAAACATGTTCATATTCATACTAGCTCGCCTTCATCCATTCTCGACGCCACCCTGCCCCACAGGGAACAGCAAAAATGCATGAAGGAAAAGAAAAAAGAGAAGCTATACATTCTCTTCTCTTTCTCACACCTGATCGCTGCCCACTGCGTCAGCGAGGTAACGCCAGGAAACAGACGAAGAAGGCCACATCCGCTCACATCCAAACAGGAGTTGTCAAGTGTAATGCACCAAAACCACAGTTTCCTATCCACATCCGGGCCCCCACAGCACTTTCCATGATTTACCCCGGACGTTTCACATGCCCTGGTTCAGTCCAATGGCCAAATGTTGACCCCAGTATACCACATCGTTCCACTTCACTCTATTCCGTGCACGCCTTTCACTCTCCTGTATGTTCAGGCCCCGATCTCTCAAAATTTTTTCTCTCCATCCTTCCACCTCTAATTTGGTCTCCCGGTCCTCCTTGTTCCCTCCACTCCTGACACAAGTATCCTCTTTGTCACCCTTTCCTCACTCATTCGTTCCATATGTCCAAACCATTTCAACGCACCCTCTTCTACTCTCTTAACCACACTCATTTTATTTCCACACATATCTCTTACTCTTGCATCACTTACTCTATCATACCACCTTACACCACATATTGTCCTCAAACATTTTATTTCCAGCATCCATTCTCCCCCTTACAACTCTATCTATAGCCCATGCCTCGCAAGCATATAATATTGTTGGGACCAATTATCCTTCAAACATACCCATTTTTGCGCTCCGAGATAATGTTCTCTATTTCCACACATTCTTCATCGTTCCCAGAACCTTCGCCTTCACCGCATCATATGACTCTTTTCCGCTTCCACGGTCCCATTCGCTGCCAAGTCCATTCCCAGATACGTTATGTAAGACACTTCACTTACTCCAGTTTTTCTCCATTCAAATATACATGGCAGCCAACTTGTCCCTCAACCCTGCTGAACCTAATAACCTTGCTCTCATTCACATTTGCTCTCAGCTTTCTCCTTTCACACGCTTTTCCAGACTCAGTCACCAACTTCTGTTTCTCACTCGAATCGGCCACCAGTGCTGACTCACTTTCCAGGTCCTTTCATCTCTAACAGACTGTATACTCGACCCTCTCTCCAAGATTTGCATTTACCTCCCTTACCACCCTATCCGTACACAAATTAAACAACCATAGTGACATCACACACCCCTGCCACAGATCAGCCTGCAAAGGGAACCATTCACTCTCCTCTCTTCATATTCATACACGCCTTACAGCCTTCATAGAAATTTCTCACTGCTTCAACCAGCTTTCCCCTTCACACCATATATTTTTAAGACCTTCACAAAGCATTTCCATCAACCCTGTCGTATGCTTTCTGTATATCCATAAATGCCACATAAAAATCCATCTGTTTTCCTAAGTATTCCTCACGCATTCTTCAGAGCAAACACCTGATCCATACAACCTCTACCACTTCTGAAACCACACTGCTCCTCCCCAATCTGATGCTCTGTACATGTATTTACCCTCTCCATCAATACCTTCCCATACAACTTACTAGTTATACTCAGCAAACTTATATCTCTGTAGTTTGAACTCACCTTTATCCTATTTGCCTTTATACATTGGCACTATACATGCATTCCGCCAATCATCCTGCACTTCACCATGAACCATACATACACTGAGTATTCTTACCAACCAATCAACAGCACAGTCAACCCCTTTCTTAATAGATTCAACTGCAGTACCATCCACTCCTGCCGTCTTGCCACATTTCATCTTCAGCATGGCTTTCACCACCTCCTGTCTCTTCACCAAACCACTCTCCATGACTCTCTTACTTCGCATACCACCCTGACCAAAACACCCTACATCTACCACTCTTATCATCAAACACATTTAACAGTCCTTCAAAATACTCACTCCATCTCCTCCTAAGTTATCACTTCCCCTTTTGCCCCCTTCATAGATGTTCCTTTTTTGTTCTCTTGTCTCTCGCACATTACTTACCTCCTTCCAAAACACCTTTCTATTCTCCGTAATGTTTAATGATACTCTCTCACCCTAACTCCCATTTGTCCTCTTTTTCAACCCCTGCACCTTCCTCTTGACCTGCTGCTTTTTCGTATACACCTCCAATCATATGCACTCCTTCCTTATAAGTATCGCCCAAACGCCTCTCTTTTATCTTTCACAACCAACTCTACTTTTTCATCCCACCATTCACTACCCTTTTGCCATTCTACATTCAGTCTCTGCTGGTATTTCTTTACACAGGTCTCCTTTTCCAAGCTCCTTTCACCACTCTCTACTCCCCGATATTGTTTCATCTTTTTCAAAAACGTCTACAAATCGCCTCCATAAGATAGAGATCAGACATCCCACCAGCTGCCCTCTCTGCAAATTCACATAATTCTCTTACATGCCTCTCAATTGATATGTAAACCAATAATGCCTGTTGACCATCTTCATACTCACATACGTATACTTGCGTATATCTCTCTTTTTGAATCAGGTTTTCCCAATCACTGGTCTTTTTTCAGCTCACAACAAGCTCTTCACCATTTCCATTCAAAACACTGAATACCCCATGCGCACTAGTTATTGCTTCAACTGCCACATTACTTAACCTTCGCATTTAAATCGCCCTCCAGTAATACCCGATCTCGTGCACCAAAGCTGCTGACACACTCACTCAGCTGCTCCTAAGACACTTGCCACTCATCATCTTTCTTCTCATGGCCAAGTGCATAAGCGCCAGTAATCACCCATTACTCGCCATTTGCTTTCAGTTTTATCCACATCAATCTAGAATGTACTTTCTTACACTTCATCGCTCACCCCCACAACTCATGCCTCAAGAGTAGTACAATTCCTTCCTTAGCTCTTGCACTATCACCAACCGCTGACTTTACTCCTAAAACCTTTCTAAGCTATTCGTCTCCTTTAACCTTGAGCTTCGTTTCACTCAGAGCCAGAACATCCAGGTTTCTTTCCTCAAACATACCTCCTATATTTCCTCTCTGTTCCTCTTGGTTACATCCACACACATTCAGACACCTCAGTCTGAGCCATCGAGGAGGATGAGCACTCCCCGTCTGGTTCCTTCTTCTGTTTCCTCTTTTAAAGATTTATATACAAGAAGGGGGACGGGTTGCAGCCCCCCCCGCCCCCCGTAGTCGTGTTCTACAACATGTGGGGAGTACAGAGGTAAAATTCTTTCTCAGCCTACCTCTATAAATATGTAGAGAGAGATATAGAGAGATGGATACGTATTCGCCATTTCTAACGGGAACGAGATAACGTCTAGAACAAATGTATAAGTCTGCTTCCTTCTGTTCCTTCTTTTGGAAATCAATACAGGAGGGGAGGAGTTCCAGCCCACTGTTCCTGCCCCCTTACTCTCCATTAGGAAACGCAGGAGATATGTGGGCATTGTTCTCTCTTCCCTATCATCGGGAATATATATATATATATATATATATATATATATATATATATATATATATATACATATATACATCGCCACAAGAGTCTGGTCATATTCACCTTTTACGGTGCCCAACTTTATTAACAGTTTAATTGCATCATGACTCCAGCCGCCGGACTGCATTATGAAACCCGATTAATATGATGATCGACAGTCACGCAAAAAAGAAAAAATTCAGTTTTCCGTACGACTGTCCGCTTATAACTGGACGTAAATGGGGGAGACTTGGACCCCCAGGCAAGACAACAGAACAGAACCTCGAGGGAATGTACCTGAATGTTTCTGGGCGTTCGATGTTCCTTCTCGTGTAATAAGCAAATGAATAACATCACCTAATTACCTCCATTTCAATTGATATGAGATATCGTGTGATCTCTGTGACAGATGCTCTTTTAATGAGAGTTCAAAAGTATAATCTTTCCACGGGACGGATCTAGTATTGTGATGATGAACAGCAAAACAGATTATGAACTCATTTCTTGTGGGAATTATCCTGTGTTAAGCCTTACAGCTATATTCCTCATTAAGCAAATTAGTATTTGATGAAAATTAATCAAAAGTGATAACAGATTAAAAGAAAAGTTTTTGTAGAATACAGAATATGTTTCTTTCAGTTGACGTTACCTTTATTGACCAGAACGGGGGAAAAGCCACAGTTGCCCAGTCCGGGTTAATTGGCCTGCTGCACGGGAGGCAGCAACACTGGCGCCACAACCATAAAGGAAAATGAAATGTTTTCCCCGTGGGCCATGACGTGTTGACGCTCAGGCACAACAGTTATAATGTTACTTTGTGATTTTTTTTGTATCATGTTCCGTGTGACGTCTTTTATACGTTGCATATAAAGGTATACGAGTGAACTATTTTCAAATGCAGCGAGTTAGGAATTTTCTTTTTGTTAGAGATGATTGCTTAAAATAGTTGTTTGTTCATCTCTCTCTCTCTCTCTCTCTCTCTCTCTCTCTCTCTCTCTCTCTCTCTCTCTCTCTCTCTTTATGTCTATGTTGATTCTTCATCGATGAGGGTTCCCGTTTTTCATTATTCTTTTATCACGTCCATTTACATCATTAGGACTTTTTTATACACTCCTCTGTCACAGGGTGATTAATTAAGTCTGCATATCTCATTTTCCTTCCACTGAAGTTTCTGATTCGGCTCGCCTGTGTGATGGCATGAATATCGTCTCCCCATATTTCCAAATGTGACATTTTCGACACTTGCTGTACACTGAAGAGTGAAAATACTCACGAACTTCTCTCTTGTGACGTCATATGGTATCACGGGTTTCGAGTAGGAACGTTTTCGTGTACGTCTTTTTTGTAGTCGATCTTAGTCCCAGCGAGCGAAGTATACTTGCATCTCCGTCCTCGATAACTCATACAGGTATAGTTGTCTTGTTTGCTTACAGTCGTTGGAGTCACTAAATGTTCTTTAGTCTCATTTGATTTCTTGTCATCCTTTCGCTTTGGTCCTTAACTTTTGCATGGCCTTCGATTCTGTCATCTGCAACTCTACCGTATCTTTCATGGAGTGTGCCAGCTTTGTTTCGTCTTTCTCTTAGTTAGAAGCAGTTTTTAAACAGTTTTTCTATATATTCCACTGGACATTCTCAATTTCTTGCGTTCCGTATATCGTCCTTATCATCTCTCATCTCATCGTCCCCTCATACTTTCTTGCTTGTCCTGCTGGTTCTAGATGGCGGTATTTTCTTTACGCATGTGTCACAGCGCCACAATTACCAACTTTCGCCCCTCTGTTCGACCAGTGTGCCTCCCTGTAGGGAAAGGGATAATGAATACAGATGAACTGACTTGCTGTGATGTAGGTGACAGATGCGTCATTAACGAAATGGCAGCGTTGTTCTTTTAATTTTCGACAGATATCAGCGCACTCGTTACAAGGAATGATCGTGAAATATATCACCTTGATTTATATTGATAGAATGAGTTCTGTCGTTACTTCGTATATCTCTCGTTGTTACAATAACAGCATGTATATTTCATCGAGTCTTGCTCGTCATAACAAGGCAATATTCCATCTCTCTCTCTCTCTCTCTCTCTCTCTCTCTCTCTCTCTCTCTCTCTCTCTCTCCATTGCCTGTCGCTCGCATGGTAACCTTTACAAATCAGCAATTCAAATACTCGAGGGGGGAAAATTCAGCTACGGTGAGCTTGAAACAGTGATGTGTTATGGTTATAGTGAGACCCGTCCTTGAAGTCGTTTTATTTCCTGGAGCCAGACACTCTATCCTTTGGTCTTCCCGTGTAGCGTTATCTGAGTACATTAACGAATTCTTTAAGTCTATCCATGAAAATTTATCGAGAGATCATGGAATATTTGCCTGTCAGGGAAAACAGAATAAGTTTTAGTTACAAGAAAGAGATAGATGCCAGATTTTTTTTTTACTTACTTTATTTTGAATAATGATAATGATGATATCAAAAATTGTAATAACAATGAGTGATGTTAGTAGTAATAATGATTATAATGATAACAATGACAATAGCGATAATAATAATGATAATGATGATAATAGTACTTGTAATTTTTGTTACTTTAGTCACTATTTTGTGTACATGCACAACCGTTGAAGCGATAATTTGCTTCATTATCAAAAGCGAAGGCCACTGACGGGTCACCAGTCGTGATTAAAGACGCTGTTATCAAAAAAAAAAAGGAAAAAATCATCGTATTTCTCTCACTTCGAGGCAATTAGATTCTGGCAATATGAGTTTTCAAAAGCTTGAGAAGTACTTCGCACGGGTTGGAAAATGGGATTCAGCCCCCAAGAGAAAAAGGATTTCAAATCATTTAATGAATGCGAAACAGCTTAAAGGGATCACATAGTTACCTTGGGGTTCTCTTTGCCCTGGGGAATAAAGTTCTTTTGCTTGTTAATATATTATGCCTCTCCATCTCTTTAATGTAAAATCTGTCGATGAGTTTTTTGATTA
>JAYMFT010140000.1:0-12843 GCA_038088735.1 Panulirus argus
GTCACCCTTCTTAGGGATTGGATGTATCAAAGCATGTTTCCATGGAGAAGGAAAAGTTTTGGTTTTTAAACAGAAATATTGTGTCTTAATACTTTCTTTCGTTATCGTTTTGAAATGAATATTAAGTTTGCTTAAGTCAAAAGATATGGTTCCCTGGTCAGTACAACACAACGATTGTGTCAATGCAGAACATGAATTCAAAGCATCTTTACAAATTTACAAATCTAGTTTGCAAATTTGACACATTCTTTTTGTACTTCCACTTGCTCTAGAATACGACAGACTCCAAAGAACACTGTAAATCCACAAGACAAAGGACTACTTATTCTTAATCATATTGACATGGATATTGTGTGACATCATGTCTCTGGTAATTCAACAAATGTCAAGCGCGATCTGGTTACTACAGTCTGTTACAAGGTGAGGGGCGCGGGAACGGCGCTGCACCTCTGCAATTCAAAGGAATTTCAAGAAATTTCTTTTCAAATCTTACTTGTTTGAGAGAAACTGGATAAGAAAAGCGTTCATGGTCGGGACCATTTCTTCCGAACGACTTGGTTGGATTTCCTTAGCGAGAAAGGTTTAACTTGGGCAGTTCTTATAAAGCCTCGCTCCAGGTTGTTTAACGTCCATTCAAAGGCTTTCAAACGCTTCATCCGAGGTACAACACTATCGCGTTTCTCAGTTGTGAGAATCTTCCATTATCTCCACCGGGGACTCGAGTGTAATACAGGTCTTCGGAATTTATTCTCTTGTGTTTGATGTCTGGTCCTGAGCGACGGGGTTTTCCAGGAAGCTTTGAGAACGAGGTAACCAAGGCAGAAGATCTACTGCTAAAGGTACATCTCTTGGAACAGGTTGTAGAGGTCTTAATCATATGAGTAAACGTTAAAGGCTGTTTCCTCCTCCCCAGAGGCAATCATGAGCTCTTGTACAAAGGGGTGGACGTAACAGGTTAATTAATGCATCTCTTAGTTACTCGGACTTTTAACAAGAGAAATAGACCTATCCGGGGCAGAACCTGCGCGACTGAAGCACTCCAGGTGATGACCACAGGAGTAAACGTAAACACGGCAGGGCCTCCACCTCTCAGGCCCTTAGGCGTTGTTGATCGTCTGGCTATACAGTAACAACCTGTTACATCCATCTCTCAGCATCAACAGCTTATAAGGAACTCAGAGCTTGGAAGCACTAGTCTGTCACTGAGAGATTGATATACTAGGTTGCTATGGTATAGCTTGCGTGGCCTGTTTCTACGCACTCGCAATTCACTGTTGAAAAAAGCAGATGAGAAGAACTCTTACCAGTCAGTTCTCACTAGATGTTATACCGCAAAGTAAGGCGTATCCGTGTCAAGATTGCTGGTCAGGCTTTCTCACCCATTAAAACTTAGCTACCGCGTAAATTTTTCTTTCTGCAGTTCCTTCTTGATGTTGAAGTCTCCAGTCACGGACGAGAGATTTCATCAAGGTCATCCTTTACATGGCACATGAAAAAAAAAAGGAGGACATCAGGGATGGAAATAAGATAAGAAATGTGTTAGTCTAAAAGTTTTTGAGGAGGTGGAGAACCTGCTTTATGAGAAAGGGGCAGGCCATTACTGTTGTAAGATACACGAGCGTGTAAAAAGTTTTCTGAACTGCAGCTCACTATCGTTGATATATATATATATATATATATATATATATATATATATATATGAGAAAGAGAGCTGGTTCAAGACTGATCCCCGTGGTACATCACTTGTTAAATCTAACTGTTCAGAGGCTTGACCACTAATCACATCTCTGTTTACGGCTAGCCAGCCAATTTCCTAACCATCGTAGTACAACCCCACGGGACTCCCTCGCCTTACGAGTTACGGGTTTACAGTGATTTCAGCTTGTGATGAAAGCTCACTCTCAGTCAAAGAAAGAATTTTTTTTTCTAGGTCTGTCATACCAGGTTCCTTGTCCGATTATCCTCATAACGGGAGTAGTTGATCTTTGAATTGTAAGGAGAGACAGGTTTAAGGAAAGGTGGAATCCATGTCCTTATTTCCACAATAATAACACGATACACGAACGTAGCAGATACAATAATCTTCCCAAATAGAATAGAAAAATGTGAATTAATCCATTCAGAACTATAAAAGTGCCAGTACTGGCTTTTAGGAGTAGGCGGAGAAGGAGATGTAATGAGTAAAGAGAGGCGAGTTCAGATAAACTAATCGAAGTCAAAATTGTGCATCTATAACGCAAAAAGCAAGCCAAAAACAAGTCCACGTTATCGAGGAGTGATCATGGTCGTGTGGGGTACGTATAGGATGTTTGCTAATTTGATGTACGTTATCAAAAACATAAGACGTGAGGGCATTAACTGAATTTCCTGCCCTTTTTTCAATGAGCGCGAGAGGATTTCAGCCATGCCATGATGTGCATTAAAGTCTTCTAACTGAGGAACCTTAATTTTCGCTATCTAATCATAAGGCTAGTGAAACAATCAGGAAAGAGAGTGTGTAGAGGATCCAGCCACAGGTGTAACATGATGTTTCCTACTCTTGTATTGTAACGTCCCCGTTCTAGTATCTCTGGTTGGCTTCACTTTGATTAGAGTGCAAAGGTAACTTTCAAAGATTGATGTGTTCCTGTGGTCCCCAACAGCGAGATGTTGTGATAGTAATGGTTATCTGTTGTGGTTTATTCTTATGGATCTCCTACGGTGTATGGTGGATCTCTTGGGGCGTGGCGTGGTTTCCCACCCTTCTGCTGGTGCATCGCCGTGCTCATGTCAGTTCTTAGTTGTCATATCTCTTCATTGGTCAAGCGATTTGTTCAAAGCGAGCGAAAACTGTAACTAACGAATTCGATTTTGGGACATTTGATGTCTATCATGCAAGATAAACTGGTTAACCCTCAGTGTTATCGAAAAGTATACTATGGAGGAACCATCTCATACGCATACCTTGTTAAACTACGCCCAAATTTAGCGTATACTAGATGATTATATAATATGATAATACAATATATATAACTTATATGATATAATATATAATTCCATATACAGATGTATTTTGGTAATCTGCTTAGGTAAAAGTGCTCTTGTTGGTGACTTACTTGCATGGGCACTTGTCTTACGATGGCCCGTTTTCATTGATGACCAGGGTCCCACATGATAACCATTTACCTATGGACGCCGGGAATTCGAACCCCGGTTCTACCGCGAGGCAGGCCGGTTCCACGTAGTATAACTTAAACTTCTTAAGGACGACAGCAACCAGTTCCAAGTGTCTGAAATCAAAGTGAACAATCGTAAGGTGCGAATGATCCTCGCCATTCCGTCCTATTCAGTTCAATAACTTTCATGGTCTTTCAGCTAACGTTTACACTGCTCAGCACCATTTAGCTAGTACCAATCCTACTTTTTTACGTCCTTGGTAACCCAACGCTGTAATGATAATTTCATTAATTTTATTCAAATCTCAAACAATAACCAATTCTACTTCAATGGAGAGAGTTATGCCTATTCCAGCAGCAACACGTCTATTCCATGGCTCAACTACCCTTAGTTTCTAAGCACTAAGATCAAATGAATGAGATATGTCCTCTCAGTTATCATTTTTCGATTTCACCTTCTGCTTCGCACCAATTCTTGACCATCTAGGTTCCCGCTACGAGGCTATGACGTACTTTCATTCTAAAGCTGAGGTCCCCATCTTACGCGACTTCGATTTACACCTCAGGGAATGGTTGAAAGCTTCCCATACAGATGATGGAGAAGTTGAAGCCCTCAGGTTTTCCATTCCTAGTGGTCTGAAGCAGATGTTCAACTACTATGCCAGACCATCACATCCACGCTTCCGACACAAAGGATCTATTTGGTACCTTCCATCGTTCACGCTGTAGCTACACATTTTTTCCCAATTGGTTCACCTGAAGACGTTCTCGTATACGTCTGTTTACTTCTGCAAATGTCCTTTCCAACGCCAGTCTTGACAATTCATATGTGGCTGGACTAACTCATGAATATCCTTTTTCTTTTCTTTTTCATCTTCGTGAGATACTTTTGTTTCTGCTGAGCGCCTACTAGACATTGTCGTTATGGGAATGAAGACATATATGTAACACTTATTTTATCTCTTCTTCCAGTTTGTGTTTCCCACACCTCTGTTCTTAGGCCATTCGTACAGGAGGATTAAAGTGTCGGATCTGAATAAGATTCCTTCCTTCGAGTCGTATTCAGCTCTCATCTCCCCCCACATCACAGTAAATTCTTCGAGAAGGAAAGCTCGTATTTTTCTTGGAAGGTGCGATAACCCTTTGTCTTCAGTTATAGATCTGTTTGGCCTTTGGCCAAAAGTTACTGGACAACTTCTTTTGTTCTACCTTTCCCTCTTTCTTTCTTTTTTTCAGTGTCTCTCTCATTGACAAAGTCACTTTTCTCTTTTCTCCTCCTTTTTCCTTTAACTCCACCGTAAATGACCTTAACATTTCCTCACCCAGTGATGCTCCTCTTAAAGATCATATGCACCTCCTCTTTCATGTCTTCTCTTGCAGTGTGTGAAGGAATCCTTCCTCGTGTTTTTTCAAGGAGTGGGCTTCTGAAACTGCACTGGTGCTTGCTATTCTATCTCGCATCTGCTTCATAACTAAAGCTTTTCCTTCTTTTTGGAGACATGCGTTATTTTGTCCCAAAGGTTTTCCTTCTTTTTGGAGACATACATTGATTTGTCCTATCCCAAAGAAGAGCGAAGGATCTTGCCCATTCTATCATCGTGTTGTTGCTTTCAAATCCACCCCAGTCGTCACCGAGGAAGCGTCATCTCGCCGCTGTTATGGCACTTCTTAAAGTCTAGTCAGATCCTCTACGAGAGTTAGGAAATCCTGTATCATAGCCTTTGATATGTCCATATTCTTTGGTAGCGTATGGCGTAGAGGTCTAATTTCCGATATCCCCTGTTATGGTCGTCCTCTTTCACTCTTCTTAAATCTACTCCTGTTGTTGTTGACGGACCATCTTCATCTTTTCCTGTCAGTTGTAATGCAACCTAGGGTGCTGTCCCGTATCTAACACCCATCTTCCTTTCTATTTACGATTTCCTCTCTTCATTAAATAACTCCAGTTTACCAGGCGGTCAGTTGTCCGATGTTTCTTTGTACTTTATCACTTAAAAACATGAATAAGAATAAGTAATACTGAAAAAACAAAAACTCATTTAGAGAAATAGGACATTGCCGATATTTGGTATATATTCATTCCCAAATAAAGATTTAAATAAGTAACTCTATCCTTCGTGACAGAATCGTGCTTGAACTGACATTTCCTGGAGAAGTTAGATGCTGATGTTTGATAAAATTAAGCCGCCCTCGCACACAGTAGACGCACGAAAGGGCTTCATTGCTACCAACTTGCCAAGTGTGTTAAGGAGTGAACCTCTGACGTCAGGAAGCACCACTGTGGGCACTGAAACACCCAAAGTCAATAACTCCTCTCCAACTCGGGTAGACCGGCCTTTGGAAACGGTGTGTATAGGTGGAAACCTCAGAAACGTAAACCTTTGCTGCCCTTAAAGACCCGGAATCTTTATTGAGCTGTTGATGACGTAGAGACCGAGGAACAAGACGTCAGGCCAGTTGGAAACTTCCATCACTCGAGGTCACTTAGAGGAGCTCCTTCCAGCCGTAAACGATAATCAGGGCTCATAAGGCAGTCGCTGTATCAGTGACGTATGCAAGGAGAGATTGAAGGAGCTCCTGCCTAGAAATATCAGGATTTCATTCGACGATTGACTTGGGGTGAGCGAGTACCAATAAAATTCAGGGAAAATAAGATGTTTTGGAAAGGGATTGATTAATAGTGTTAGAAAAACAAGAGATTAAATGGGAACGCGGATGAACGTGGCAAATAGGGAAGTGGTAATAGGTAGTGATGAAATGAGGATATGGAGTGAGTATGTTGAAGGATTGTTGAATGTGTTTGATGATAGGATGGCAAGTGTTGGGTATTTGGATCAGGGAGATATGCGAAGTACGTCATGAAAAGGGTTTTGGTGAAGAAAGAACAGATGGTGAAAGTTTTGCGTAAGGTGAAATGTGATAAGAGAGTTGGAATGGATGGTATTATAATTAATTTTCTTAGGAACAGGGTGACTGTGTTGTTGAATGGTTAGTTAGGATCTTTTAAGTATTATGAATCATGTTAAGGTGCCTGAGGATTCGCAGAATGAATGTATAGTGCTAGTGTATAAAGGCAAGGTGGACAAATGTGAGTGCTCAAACTACAGAGGAATACGTTTCATGAGTTTACCAGGTTTTTCATATGGGAGAGTGGTGATTGAGAGGGGTGAAGGCATGAACAGAGCGTGCGAATGGGAAGGAGCAGTGTGGTTTCAGAAGTGGTAAATGATGTATGGATCAGATGTTTGCTCTAAAAATGTGTGTGAGAAATAGAGAAACCGAAGAATTTGTGTGTGGCATTTATGGATCTGGAGAAAGCATATGATAGGGTTGATAGAGATGACTTGTGGAAGGACTTAAGAATTTATGGTGTGGGAGGGAAGCTGCTAGAAGCAGTGAGATATTTTTGCCAAGGGTGTAAGCCGTGTGCACCAGTAGGAAGAGAATAGAGTGAGCGGTTTTAAGTGAAGGTTGGTCTGCGGTAGGGATGTGTGATGTCACCATGGCTGTTTAATTTGTTTATGGATAGAATGGTGAGGGAGGTAAACCCAAAAGCCTTGTAGAGAGGGGCAAGTAGGAGGTGAAGAGCCTGGGAAATGAGTCATTAATTTACCGATGATAAAGCACTGGTGGCAAATTCGAGTGAGAAACTGCAGAAGTTGGTGACTGAGTTTGGAACAGTGTGTGTGAAAGGAAGAAGTTGAGAGTAATTTTGAATAAAAGCAAAGTTATTAGATTTGGCAGGGTAACGAGACAGGTTAGTTGGGGTGTGAGTTTGAATGGATAAAAAAATGGAGGAAGAGAAGTGCTTTAGGTGCCATAAAGCACACGAAACCATGGACGCGGAAATGAGTCATAGGGTGGGTGAAGGAGCGAATGTTTTGGGATCATTGAGAAGTGTGTGGTAAGAGAGGTCGTTATCTGAGAGGGCGAAAATAGGTATGTTTAAAGATATAGTGGTCCCAACGATGTTGTATAGATCCGAGGCATGGGTTGTAGATAAGGATGGACAGAGGAGGTTGGGTGTGCTGGAGAAGAAATGTTTGAAGACAATACGTGGTGTGACGTTGTTTAAGTGAGAAATGTAAGGATAAGAGAGGTGTAATAAGAAGAGTGGTCGAGAGAGCTGAAGAGGATGTGATGAATCGGTCTGGACATATGGAGGGAATGAGGAAAAAGCGGTTGACAAAGAGGATGTATGTGTCAAAAGTGGAAGGGGCAAAGAGAAAGGGGAGACTAATTTGGAGATGGAAGGATGAAGTGAAAAATTTTGAATGATTAGAGCCTGAACATACAGGAGAGAGAAAGGCGTGTTAGGGACAGAGTGAATTGGAACTATTTGGTATACATAGGTCGATGTGCTCTCAATGGACTGAATCAGGGCTTGTGTAGCGTCCAGAGTAAACCATGGAAAGTTTCTGTGGAGACCTGGTTGTGGTTAGGGAGCTGTGGTTTCGATACATTGCGCGCGACAGATGGAGAATGAATGTGAGCAAATACAGCCTTTCTTCGTCTGTTCCTGGCGCTACCTCGCGATCATGGGAATCGACGAATAGTATGAAGGAAAATAAAATCGATAAATCGTCGATTGAAGTGTAACACAAACAACATTTTACTATTAATAGCAACTTAGATCAGCACCTGAACGCTTTATTTAATGAGCTGTTCATTTTGAACAGTCGATCGGCCAATCTTTGTTCTTAGGAAGGAGAGGAGCTCGTAAACAGGTGACGTCATTATTCTATGCGCCCCAACTTATTTACGATGGATGGCTTACATCAAAACGATTTAGATGCTAATCTGTTTGGTAGGCTCCTCGATAAGCCTGCTGTGTTTTGGTTAACAAAAAAAAAAAAAAATCAACCCGCGTGAGTTGTTAACCAAAGTTATTAACATTTTTCCTAAAGGACAAAGTTGAGGTTAAGGAAAAGTTTGAACGAAGGAGCCAAAAAGATCAGGGAAGAAAATTTAGGGAAGGTAGAGACCAGATGGGTTGTCCACTTAGCATAGACTCTACTATGTTAACCCATATTAAGTTATCTTTAGTGTTAGTAGGCAGGCCCTTCCCCTTTCACAAGTACCCCTGGCGACATTTCAGTCATGGAATAGAGTATTTTGTGCAAATATGCAAAGTAAGCGAAAGAAACTACTAGAGAAAGAAATGATGGCATTAAAGAAATCTGTTATTGATAGTATACCTCAGTCTTGTTTAGACGTTAAATAATGGAGATTATATTGCGGAGCTTACAATACCAGGGTCTACTTTATTACTAAAAGAGGATACAGAGTAGAAAGTGGTGTTTTGTTGTTATCAAAAGGTAAACTTAATCTCGTGCTGAAAGATCTAGGGGCTTCCAACAATATCAACACCAGTTTTGCAGAAAATAATTTTTGAAAGAATATAACAACTGAGTAAATGAATGCTATTTTTTCTGGAATAAATGATGAGACAGCAATGAAACACGACCTACTGATCACGACCTAATTCTCAACGTTTGGACAGTTGTCTTTCTCAGGGTGTTACTGACACGGTA
Organism: Panulirus argus; assembly: GCA_038088735.1. Lineage (NCBI taxonomy): Eukaryota > Metazoa > Arthropoda > Malacostraca > Decapoda > Palinuridae > Panulirus > Panulirus argus. The sequence goes on from JAYMFT010140000.1 coordinate 8,690, forward strand.
GTGTCTCACACGGGGTTATATACAATGCTGTTGGGTCAGGCTCGTGGTTGCTGTGGTGTGGCGCTTCCTGACTGATCGCTAATCTCCTTCCCGCTCGTATTCGACTACTGTAACCCATCTGTAATTTCCTGCTACTGTAAATTGAAGGATGCTTCCAACGACGTCCTCCCTTGTCTTTCCAAGCCCTTGCGTTTATTTTGTGCCTGCTTGTGCTTGTTCCCGAATGGGAGAAGGAACAAATTATCCATAAAGGCTTGAACAGACTAAGGAGGAAAGCGGTAGAGGCAGCCTACATTTTACTAGAGGATAACATCAGCATGTGATCGTGAAGTTACAGGTGGGACACAGCTGCCGCCAGACTGGTGGGCGGAGCTAGGTTGAATGCGAGTGGGCAGGCGAGAAGAACTGGCCAATCGAGGAGTGCTACGCCAAAATAACCAGAAACCTGATTTAACAGAACTGTATACATGCCTGCGAGAGACACTACCTCCTCATATTCTCCTGAAGAGGACTACTGTCGAAGCATAAAGAACTGGATCGTGACTAGCAGCTCATAACTACTTCAGCACCAACTTCCACCCAGGTGTATATAGCATGAAAAAGACTAAAACTATATAAACCAGTCAGATAAAGTTGTATAAACCAGTGAACGCGGTGTAGTCCAACCAGACAAAGAGTGTCCAAAAATACAGTGTCTGTCCCCATATATTTTCAAAGCAATACACGATTATGGTTTATTGTGGTTACAAGGATATATCGCTCTTACGGTGAAATCATGGTAAGTATGGTCGCTGAGACTAGTGTTTCTAACAGTGTAAGCACCAGCAACCCGCCTCGGTGTGCCTTAGCCTATCCTAAGGGAAGGATGTTCTTTCTTTACTCTTCTTAGCTGCCACTTCATTTTGGAAATTTCGTTCTTAGGAGCTGTATTTCTTCCACCTGTGCTTCAAGATTGCTGGCTCTTGCCTTTTTACGGCAAGAGAATGTGATACACCTGACATTTCTTGGCGCACTGTGTACTTAGAACATACGATCAAGCAGCTGCTTGCTGCAACACTTTTTCAGTACCTTGCCTCAGTCAGGAAATCAAAACCCTATGAACCCAAAACATGGATCTAGAATGCTTTAGGAACCATGCCAATTCCTTGCCCTGACGTCTGTAGATGGTAATCAAGGCCAAAGTACAGATGACAATGTACTAAAATGTAAATGTGATAATTATCTTTAAAATGTATGGGGAGGTGAACAATGTTTTATGCGAACAATGTCCACATGTGGGTAAAGTCTCAGAAGGAACACTGATGGAAGGGTCATTATAACGTCGAAGAAATTAATATCCCGTCATTATAAAGTGGAAGAGACAGGAAACTGCGAGACAGCCTGTCATTGCGAATTTTTAAAAACTGAGTCTCTTTATCAACAAATGGAAGATCCAGCTAACTTAGCGAGCGTCTCATTTTTACACCAAACTTATGGCTGCTACAGTACTCTTGTCTCCGCCATTTTAGACACCAATAGAGCAAGAGAAGGGGAGAACATAGAGGGGAAGGAAGGGGAAATAGAAAAGGGTTAGGGGTGAGAATAGGGCAGGATGTTGGGAAACACGAGGAACTGAGGGGAATGAGGAGGACGATGGGAGAGAAATCAGGTAGAAGTTGGAGAAGAAAGGAAAAACGGAATGAAATGTGGATCGGGAATGAGGAAAAGTGAATGTGAGAGAAGATATAGGGGGGGTTAAGAGAACATAAAGGAAAAGGATGAAATAGAAAAAGAGATGAACGAGGAACAAGAAAAGGGAAAAGGGTAGGAAGGAAAGAGGAAGGGAAAATGAGCCAAGACGGGTTGGGGAGGGGACCATAAACGGGAGCGGGAGAGAACAAGGAAGGAAAGGGAAGGAGGAAGATGTGTGCAGAAGGATGGTACAGAGGATGGGAGGGTGAGGGATGATTGCACGAATACAAAACTTATCAACGTCCATTGTATGACCAGTGATCTGTCATGAATGATTGCCCCATAGCTGAACGTATGGTTTAGTGTGTAGTGTGTACATTGATGAACCTGTAGCACGCAGTCTGTGTCACAGAGACTCATAGCTCAAAAGTTTCAAAACATAACACAAGTGAACCCCGACGAACACAGGAAGTGTAACTTTGATGTACAGTGGGGAACGTGAGTGATGCAAATACCACAGTGTTTGTGGAGGATATGAAATGTTTCCTTGCTCTACTTGAGCCTCCCTGACCTCTCCTAACCTCTGTGAGTGTAGGCCTCCCCTGACTCCTGGGGTTCTGATAACATCCTTATATAAGCATCAACCACGCCTTGCTTTGCAATGAACTATTTCTCTGTATTCTCTAGACTGATGGTAAGAAGGAAGATAAAGCAGCTAGGAGCTAGGTGCTAATCAAGCGTTTACTTAGTGCTTACATGTAAATAACAACTGACGTTTGTTCCCATTGGCTATGATAAGACTGACTAAGGGGTCCGAAACTCACCGACCCTGGAGGATAGTTCTCTTCAGTTTGTGTTGAGAGTGAAAAAAAAAAAATTCTCTCCATAATTGAATTTACTTTTTCCCATTGAAAAGGAAGGGAGAGTAAATTTGTCGAAGCTTCGCCCAGCGCTTAGGAGCGACTCCATAAACTCTCAAGGGATATATGGAGGTGAGAGAGTTTAGTGTTAGGGAAGTGTATGCGAGAAGAAGACGTAACAGGGAAGTGTACGTGGGCAGTGAAGGTAACAAAGTAGCACATAGGTAGAAAGAGTAAAGGAAGAATGTACATGGGTTGAGGGAGTGACATGCGAAATGTAAGTACATGTTCAGAGCGAATAGAAGGTAAATGAGGAAAAAGACTCGGGTGTTATAATCTCTGGTGATCTAAAGCTAAATAACCAGTGCAGAGATGTAGTCAGAAAAGCGAACAAGACTCTTAGATTTATAGGCAGGGCTATCTCATCTAACACCAGGGAAATCATCCTTACACCTTACAAGTTATTCGTGCGTCCCCATCCCGAATATTGTGTTCACTTTTGGATACCAAACCTAAGGAAATATGTACGTAGACAGAATCGAGAGAGTACAGATGATTCCCGGACTGATAAAGAATACCTTTGAGAGCCGGTTAAACTAATTGAATCTTTTTAGCTTAGAAAAGAGAAGGTTAAAGGGTGATCAGATATGGACAGTCAAAATCATCAGAGGCTTCGATAATCTCGACTAACAAATTAATACATAGGGATAGATTCGTCTGATTTCACTCGAAGTAATGGTTACAAACTTGTGGGCAAACGTTTTACCAAGAAGAGCCGAAATACCTTTTCAGCAGGATTGCTTTACCAGTTAGAGTGGTTGAAAGTAGTTCCACAGATACGTTAAAGAATAGATTTTATAAATATTTCGCTTCAAATTTGCGCCTATTTTAACCACGTGAAAAGTTTATAATGCCTTTTTACCTTTGATATGTAGGTGTTTCTACTCATACCATATTGTTCTATGATATTCATGTCTCTTCCTCTATCACAAACAACCTCGAAGGGACCAAATGGTCTGTTGCTGTTTGAATTCCTTTGTATTCCTTTATGTATGTTGGTAAAGATGATGACTTGAAAGTGTACGTGGGCTGAGGATCCGAACGGTAGGGGAGTGTGAGCAGATAAAGAGGATGGCAAGGGGCGTCGCGTGGGTTGAGGGAATGTGCAAAGGAGAGCAACAGAGGCATGTTTAGCTAGGCTCTGGAGATAAGAGTGATTGTGAAGAGAGGGATGAAAAGTGGTGCGCTAACATAACATGGAAGTGCACGTGTTACAGGGGTTGGTTAACTGACCTCTGGTGACAGGTTACGGATGATGTGTCAACTCCTAAGTCTCTCTCACACACGGATTCCTACAGCTTTTGACTCCTGTTAGATGACATTGAAATCGAGGCCCCTTTTCCGCCATAACCCAACCTCACTAATTTAAATTTACTCAGGTTGAACTTTATCCACCGTGGATTAACTTCGGAGTCCGTTTGTCTCCATATATATTGTAAGGTGTGTGAGTGCATGTGTATGTGTACTTGTGTGTGTATGTATGTATGCATGTGAGTGTGTGTGTGTGTGTGTGTGTGTGTGTGTGTGTGTGTGTATGTGTGTGTGTGTGTGTGTGTCATTTTT
>JAYMFT010140011.1:0-12843 GCA_038088735.1 Panulirus argus
AGGGGAGCAGTAGGCAAAACATAGGACAAGTGTGGTAGTAGGGAGACAGACCTTAAGCCACATAACATCAAAGTTTGCGGATTCAAGGTCCTTGAGGCGTGCAACAGGTGTGTTTATGTTGGAATAAGCACAAACACCTCACATCTTTCTCATGCCACATGCGTCTCTTGTACATGCCATCAGTGCTTCCCTAAAACATCCCATTCCTCTCCACTCCCCTCGCTTCATTTGCTCGTACATTTTGCCATTTACACAAAATCTCTCCTGATATTTCTTCACAAAAGTCTCTTTTCGAAGCTCCCTTATTCTCATCACTATCTTCTCCCCGACATTCTCTTTTTTTTTTTCTTTTTTTGAAGACCTCTACAAATCTTCACCTTCGCCCCACAAGATAGTGATCAGACAGCCACACCAGCTGCCCTTCTCAGCACATTTGCATTTAAAAGTTTCTCTTTTACACGCTTATCAGTTAATACGTAATCTAATAATTCCCGTTGACCATCTCTTCTACTCACATACGTTTACTTGCGAATATCCCTCTTTTTAAACCAGGTATTCCCAATCACTAGTCTTTTCTCGGCACACAAATCCACGACCTCTTGACCATTTCCATACACAACTCTGAATACCTCATGTGCACCAATTATACCCTCAAGTGCCAGGTAACTCACCTTCGCATTCAAATCACCCTTCACCAATACCCGGTCCTGTGCACCAAAACCGCGGATACACTCACTCAGCTGCTCCCAAAATACTTGCCTCTCAAGATCTTTCTTCTCATGACCAGGTACATAATCACTAAGGAGCACCTATCTCTCACCATCCACTTTCAGTTTTTCCTACACATATGAAGGTTTTATTCGAGTCCACTCTATGTGTCTCGCTGTTGACGCATTGTATTTTCTATGTATGTATGTATATATATTACTATTTCTTTCAATTATATGCTGTAAAGCTGTTGCATAAAGAGGCATTAATTTTTTATTTGTACCTTTAGATTTATGTGATGTTATGTCGGCTCTATTCGTGTAGAATGATGCAATCTTTTGTATGCCGCACGTGTCATATTATGAGAACAATGTTCTTGACGTGACTGGCTCAGCCGGCAGGTGTAGAAGAAGTAGGACTGTGGGTGAGGCTTCAGAATAGGGTGTTATAATCTCGCCATTGATTTTGTGACCAGACTATAAGAGTTTACTAGTTAATCGTTATATTAGGCCTGACTCGGTTGTACACAGAATATCATTTGCCATGTATATTCTTCTGTAAATAATAGGCTAGGCATATATATAGTCCAGGTGTATCATTAACCATTGAGAGGGGTTTGGGATGAAGCAATCTCATTTATACGTAATTCGGACTGTTCTGTCTACATATGTCAAGTCCTTTATTCTGTTCGGAATTTGGGAAAAGCTGGGGCGGTAACAGAAAATTGGGAGCCTGTCCGGGAGCTATTCCACTGATCGTAACAGGAAGTTGAGGAGCCTGTGTATGGGAGATGTTCCACTGAACTGATTTTTATCTAGGAGCTGTCTACAAGCATTAACGTCTTGGATCTGTGTGGGAGCGACTGCCCAGGCTATTGTGTGAGGGAGCCTATCGCATAATTCTCAGGTGATGTGTTGTTCTATTGCTAGTGTGTTATCAGGCCTGAGTTGTAAGCCTGCTTCAGTAGCTGCGGTGAGCTGAGGTGGTTCTATTATGCATTTATAGTGGTGATTCTGTGGAACCCCAAGGTGTAAAGATGGCAAATGTTCAGAAGTTTTGTGATGAACACGATGCCATTATCTCTACCAGTGTACGAAGGAGGAACTAAGTGTCTTAGCTGAAAGATATGAAATCTATTTGCGATTAAAGCTAAAGAAGGATATGCAGAAAAAGTGGCTGAGGCTCTTATAGGCAAAGGCGTGTTGCGGGCAGAAAGGCGTGAGGAAGATGAAGGGGAAGGAGCATCAGGTGCGTCAGTCCTCAGGAAGGAGAGAAGCAATGATGAAGGGCAGGGACGACTATTTAATGCGGAAATATAAAACTGAAATGAAAGTTCAGATTCAGAGAGAGAAGAATGAGGCAGAAATTCAGGAGAGGATTAGGGAGGAGGTGGAAATGAAGAAGGTGGAGATGGAAAATAGAAATAATATGGGAGATTCAGTGCATAGAGCAGACAAGAAGGTAAATTATGTCCCCGAGTTTGTTGATGAGGAGTCCGAGAACTTTTTCATTCAATTCGAGAAGGTTGCCACACTGTAAAACTGGCCAGAGGAGGACTGGGCTTTGCTTGTTCAGAGCAAATTGAATGGCAAGTCGAGGGAGGCATGCGCTAGTTTGAGTGTGGGGGAGTCGAAGGACAGTGAGAATCGATCCTGAGGTATATAGGAAAAGATTTAGGGATGTTAAAAAGCTGCATGGTCGTGCCTACTTAGAGATGGCAAGGGAATGTTCATTGAAGTTTGAGAAGTGGCTGAAATCTGCGGGTGTTACTGAGTTAGAGGAATTAAAGCAGTTAATATTAAAGTACGAGATTCTACGCAGAAGTAGGAAATATAATTTAGGTTGGCGGTAAGGCAGACCAGCTTCGAGTAGCCTATAAAATGTGTAAACATGAAGTATCATTTAAAGGGAAGAATAATGGCCATCATCGGAATCAGAGTCGAGATTATTACAAGGGAGGAGGATATCAGAGACATAGCCTAGGAAAAGGCCACCAATTAATAACAATGTGTTGCAAAGTATTGGTAATAGGATGCAGAGCCAGATGGTGCGGCCACAAAACCAGAATAATAATGCAAATTGTCAGAGTTGACCAACACTTAGATGTTTCTTTTGTGGAGAAATAGGCCATGGAAAGTATCAGTGTAAAAATGTGTCAAAGGCTGCAGGCTTAGCTATGTCTAAGAGAAAATATATTAGCAAGCATGTAGAAAATGAATGCTCATGATGTGCGGACGAACCTGCGGTGGAATTTAAGCTTTTTATCACTGATGGAAAACTGAAATTAGAAGGAGGTCCTAAGAGGAAGCTTAATCCTCAAGGAATACACTGGAATGGAATGAAGGGTTATACTCTGATGAGGAGGCTCATGTAAGAGGTGTAGGCTTGGGATTTTCTGTTCCTTTGCATAATGCGTGGTTAAAAACTGGATTTATCGCTGGGAGTAATTGAAGAGCTGCCAGTAGAAGGTCTGGATATGCTGTTGGGAAATGACTCGGCAGGAGACAAGGTTGTGCCTGATCCTGTCATGGTTGAGAATCCTTTGAAGGATGAGAATGAGGAAATCACTTTGGTAGTTCCTAGGTTTTGTCAGGATGATGAGGAAGATATTGGGGAGAAAGTCATGTTTCTTGCGTGTGTTGTCATCAGAGAAAAGGCTCTAGGAAGGGAGAAAAATAATGATGACGGTAATGATGATGTTTGTGGTGATGATGTCTATGATGAAATGGACTTAAAGTCTTTGTTTATTGGGGAAGAAAATGGTGTTGAGGAGGTGAGAGAGGTGAACGGAGGAGGTGGAATTGAGTATATAGTTGAGTGTCGGCCAGACTTTGCTGTGTACAAAGAGGAATTACAGGGTGCTCAGAGGAGTGATAAAGGTTTAGAGGTTTTATGGAACGAAGCTGAACGGGAAGGTTTTTCTATTGATTAATATGTAGGATATTATGTATAGGATGGAATACTAATGAGGAGCTGGAGGCCTACTGATTGTCCAGCTACTGATCATTGGTTGATGAAAAGACAAATTGTTATCCCAGAGAAATATAGGATACATGTAAAGGAATTGGCACATGACGATAGTTTGCCTAAACACTTAACAGTAAGAAAGACTGTGTGCAAAATATTGTCTTTTTTCTATTGGCCAAATGTAAGAAACGGTTACACATTTCTGTAAGACCTGTCCAGCTTGCCAAATGATAGGGAAACCATATTAGATCATCCAGCCAGCTCCACTTCAGCCTATTCCTGTGGTAGCTGAGCCTTTTGATACATTTGTAATGGACTGTATTGGCCCTTTGCTAAAGACTAGAAGAGGTAACAAATATTCATTAACTATAATGTGTGTGTCAATAAGGTTTCCAGCGGCAATACCTCTCAAAGGGAACTGGAGAGATTTCTCTCGTGGGTTTGCTTGCTCCAGGCCATTCAGTCAAGGGAGCAACTTCACATCAAACATGTTCAGTAAAATACTACAGAGATTGCACATTAAACAGCAGCTGTCCAGTGCTTACCATCCGAGAGATTTCACCAGACTCCTAAGAACACCCTGAGAATATATTGTGAGGAGATGGGTACAGATTAGGATGAACCTGTAACATTAGCATTGTTTGCCTTAAGAGATGTTGTGCAAGAGTCGACGTGTTTCAACCCAATGGAGCTAGTGTATGGGCATGAAGTGAGGGGCCTGTTGCGTGTGTTAAAGGAGAGGTTGTTAGTAAGTGAGGATTCTTCTAATGTGTTAAAGTATATCTCTAAATTCAAGAAGAGATTATTGAAAGTCAGAGAGGCTGCTTTAGAAAATTTAGAGGGATTTCAAAATGGTATGAAGTTATGATATGATAGAAAGGCTAGGAAAAGGAAATTCCAGCCCGCTGACAAAGTATTAGTGCTGTTCCCTGTGCAAGGTCATCCTTTAAAGGCCAGATTTTGGGAACCATGGAAGATAGGAAAGAAATTAGTGATGTGAACTATCTAGTAAAGGCTCCAGAAAGGCGTAGAGGGAGTCATCTATGTCACATCAGCACATCAGCACGCTAAAGCCATGCCATGAGAGAGAGAATACAGAGGATAAAGAAAGATATGAAACAAATTGTGCAAGAGTGGCGAGAGTTGTGACAGAGGCAGAGGAGGTTGATGGTAGGTTGGAAAGATGTGATGGAAAGGCTTTAGAGAATTCTGCTGTATTAAATCAATTAGAGAGTAAGCTAGGACATCTGGATCGTGAGAAAAGAGGTGAGATGATTGACATCATTAATGAACATGTAATAATTCATGATGTTGAAGTAGATATAACTCCAGTTAAACAGTATCCATATAGAGTAAACCCACATAAGAGAAAGATAATGAAGGAGGTAGAGTGTATCTTAAAAGAGTGATCTGATTGAGCCTAGCAACAGCCCATGGAGCTCATCTTGTGTGTTAGTGCCTAAATCTGGAAGAGATTGTTATAGATTTTGTAGTGATTATAGGAAGGTGAATGCTGCAACAAAAACTGACTTATATCCTCTTCCCAGGATTAACGATTGTATAGACCAGACAGAAAATGCAAAATTTTTAACAAAAATTGATTTATTGAAAGGATTCTGGCACGTAGGATTAACGGAGAGGGCCATTTCAGCGTTTATAACAACGGATGGTTTATATCAATTTGGCATGAAAATAGTTGTAGTTGCTTTCAAAGACCTGTAAATGAAGAATTAAAGGGAATCAAGGATTGTGCCGTGTACATTGATAATATTTTAATGTATTTTGAGGTGGTATTTGTTGCTACAGGACTATGATCTTGCCATTAGTCACATAACAGTAAAAGAGATGTGATAGCAGACGCCCTCTCTCGTGCTCCAACAAGCCGTGAGTCAACCTTAGGGATGACTCACGTGTTTTCGGGAAACGGGATGTTTGGTCCTCCTTGGCTTTACTCGAGTCCACCCTGTTTAGTTCCCTATTGCCGCATTATATTTTCTATGTATGAGGGCTTATATATTAATATTTCCTTCGATCATTTGATGTAAAAATTGTTGTTTAAAGAAGCATTAATTCTTTATTTGTACTTTTGAATTATGTAATTTGTATCAGCTCTATTCATGTAGGATGATGTAATCTGTCTGTCGCTCGTCATATTATGAGAACAATGTGCTTGGTGCGACTGACACAGCCGGCAGGTGTGGAGGAAGAAGGGCTGTGGTTCAGGGTTCAGAACAGGGTGATTGTATACGTCCAATGATTTTGTGACCAGGCTGGGATTGTAAGCTCTACACCAGGTATTTGGCAGTGTTTGTTGGCCTGTGCTAAGTCTATAAGAGTTTACTAGTTGTTGGTTATATTAGGAGTGACTCGGTAGTTGGAGAAGCCTCGTCATAGATCCAGGGTAGTTATCATTGAACACTGAATATCATTTGCCAAGTATATACTTTTGTAAATAATAGGCTAAGCATATATATAGCCCAGGTGTATCATTAACCGTTGAGAGGGGTTTGGGATGAAGCAATCTCATTTATACGTAATTCCTGGTCCAGTCTGACGGACGGTAGCAGATTTAGGTGAGTTTGGGCAATTCTGTCTACATATTCACGACTTTACTCCTGTTTGGATTTCGGCATTATTCCCTTGAGAGAAACTTGTCACTGCTTTAAGAACTTACCTCCCACACCATATATTAGTAAGACCTTACACAAAGTATCTCTATCAACCCTATCATATGCCTATTCCTGATCCATAAATGCCACAAAAAAAAGCTGTTTTCCTAAGTATTTCTCACACACATTTTTCAAAGCAAAACCTGATGCACACATCCTCTACCTATTCTGAAACCACACTGCTCCTCCACAGTCTAATGTTCTGTACATACCTTCATCCTCTCAGTCAATACCCTCACATACAATTTTCCAGGTATACTCTGCTCTGTAGTTTAAACATTCACCTCTATCCCCTTTGCCTTCATGCAAAGGCATTATACATGCATTCCTCCAATCTTCAGGTGCTTCAACATGAGCCATACATACACTGAATATCCCTGCCAACCAATCAACAACACAGTCATCCCCTTTCTTGATAAATTCAACTACAAAACCATCCAATCCCGCAGCTTTGCCAGATTTCATTTTCCGCAAGGCTTTCACCACCTCTTCTTTCTTCACTAAACCACGTTTCCTGACTATCTCATTGTCATATTTTTTTTTTAATGAATTGAATTAACATTCACCTCACCATCGAATTTAAGACTGAATTTGGAAAAGAAGGCAAAATGCCATACTTGATGTGTTGATAACTTGGGAATCTGATCACTTGTCCTTCATGATCTACAGGAAGCCTACAAACTCTGAAAGTTATATGCATTATTTTCCAGTACATGATTCTTTTGTAAAAAATATCTGTAGTTATGTCCATGTTTTCAAGAGCATTACGGATATGCTATCCCTTAAGTCTGGCAGACGAATGTAGTCATATAAGACGTATCTTTCGGCAGTTATGTTATCCTAAGTGGTTTTTGAACAAGTTGAAAGCTATGAAGACATTTCATGCATCTAGTAAAGAAAATGTGGAATTGGAGGATAGGTCTAAATGTTTAGTGTTGCCCTACTCTCCTAACTTAGCTAATGTACGACAGGTATTAAAACATAGTGCTCTTAATGTTGCCTTCCAGCACAATCACCTTATCAATAAGACCTTAATTCAAGGTAGGCCAAATTATCCGAAAATTGGGAGTGTTTACGCCGTCAAATGTAAGGCATGTAAAGATGCACGATTATGCATAGGCCAGGCCGGTAAAACAGTAACTGAGAGATGCTATTGGCACAGTCATTCAGCACGCAGGGATGATCACAAAAATGTGATAACTAAACACATGTCATGAAATCGATTACCCTGTAGACCTTAACAACCCACTCACATAGTACCCCTCATCTGATTATACTACCCGTAACGCCATTGAACCAGTCTTTGAATTTGAAGAGTAGTTAATGTAACGAACGACCAGAGATTGGTAGTTTGATATGATTGACTCTTGTTCCTCTTGTTTTCGTCAAGGCAGCCAGCCCGCGCTGCTTCAGTCCCAGTCAGGCAGCTGCCTTCTCGTACACTCTCTCTCGCCCTGTACGAATTACCGTTGGTTGTTTAATAGAAAATTGGAGTTCCTATCGAGTCTTCTAATACGATCTTACATCACATTGTGGCACCTGTGAACTGGACTGCATTTTGAGGGCTGGTTATGGCGCTATCACACCTTTTACTATCCCCATCATATTTTGCGATCCACGAGCGGAATGCAGCCGAGTTGTCGAGGCAATGGAGAAGCCGGTAGGAGTGTTATGCAGTGGCGACGGAACTGAGCAATAAGAAGCCAAAGGTTCAAGTATCGGTATTGTTGACTGTAATTGGACCTGAATGGCACAAGTTTTCAAACACATTAAAATTAACTACAGAGCAAAAGAAAAACATTAAACAAGTTCTCCCAGCTTTTGAAGACTATTGTCAACCCTTGCGCAACACAACATTTGAGAGGTACAGGTTCAACCTACGTGGACTACGGCTGAGTGAGTCGTTTGAACAGTATGTCACAGCGCTTCGTCAACTTACGATCAAATATGATTCTGATAATATTACTCCAGATCAAATAATATGGGATCGCATAATATTTGGCATACATAATGATAAGGTTCGAGATCGTTTACTTCGTGAGAAAAATAAAACCTTAGACCGCACTTTGAAATATACCGAGCCAGTGAAGTGTCCAATGCTCAGCAAAGAAAAGCAGATGAAATATAAGGTGGAAATATACAAGCTTTTTCACGTACAGAGGACCAGCCGAGTGGTACGGTCAAACCAGTGGAAAGGAATACGAGTATCAAGTTGACTACAGGTTCGGGATGGATCTCTAACTGTAGATTTTATGGAAGAAGGCACATGAAGCAGAGGGAAAGATGTCCAGCCTGGGGCAAAGTGTGTTCAAATTATAAAGGTCGAAACCACTTTAAAGTGCCAACACTAAAAAAACGAACTCTCGTTCTGGGGCACATGGATTCTGTATTGCGACTGGCAGTTTTGATGTCGAAGACTCTGAATCGGAGGTGTATACAGTAAAGACTGTGTCAAGTGTACGCCTCAAAGCAGCGCAAACAGTTACTCAGAAAACTGGACCAAAGAGTTATTGTAGGTTCCAAACTGATAGTAGTGAAGATTGCAACGTGTTGCCTGTTCACATGTATAAAGCAACATTAAAGGACTACCGAGTGGAGAAAGTGTAACACTCCAACATCGTTCTGTATAGATATGGACAGAAAGGCACCTATTCACTGGGACGTGTGAGAATAAAAGTGAATCGAGAAACCGTTCAAGTTATTTAGACTGTGAACTTCTCAAGGGTAAAAAGTATCATTCAGTTGTGGAATACAAAGCAAGTGCATTCTTGGATTGTTAGGAAAAAAGATAACTATATGCTCAACCCACTGGAAAACTGTAAGGGAGCCAGTGCCTATAATACACAAACATTCAGTGAGGTTGTTACTAAAGAAAATGTACCGAAACAATACCTCAAAGTATTCAAGGAATCAGTTGGTAAGTTAGTGACACCTTACGAAATTCGAGTGGATGAATCAATGTCTCCAGTGTAACATGCGCCTGGTCGTGCACCTGCAGCGTTAACGTTCTCGTCTGTGTGAGGAACTGAACCATTCAGAAGCTCTGGGAAATATTGCTAAAGTGGAAGTGCCAACCGCTTGGGTGTCTTCAATGGTAGTAGTACCAAAGAAAAATGGAAAGTTGATGATCTACCTTGACCCGAAGGATCAAGCGAGATCGCTACCCACTGCCAGTAACTGAGGACATAGCCAAAGGAATATCTGGGGCTTGTGTCTTTACCATTCTGGATGTGAAGGAGGGATTTTGGTACTTGCAGTTGGAAGATCATAGTTCCTATTTGACTACTGATGGCTCAGGATGCCATTGGAAATCAGTTCTGTACCAGAAAATTTTCAGCGTCATATGCATCAGTTGGTCGAAGGTTTAACCGGAGTTGAAGTTGTAGCTGGTGATTTCATAGTTTATGGTTTCGGCGAGACTGAATCTGAGGCAATTCTGGACCACGACAAAAAGCTACTCGACTTTTGGACAGCTGTGAAGAGCGAAGCGTTGTGCTTGGAAAAGAACTTCAATTCAGGTTTGGAGAGGTACCTTTTGTTGGTCATATAGCAACATCAGAAGGGATAAAACCTGCACCTCAGAAAATTAAGGCTTTGAGGGAAATGCCAGCTCCGACTGATGTACCTGGGATGAGAAGTTTTCTAGTAATGATTGAAAATCTAAGTTTTTACCCAGTTTGGCAGATATGACGAAAACTCTAAGGGAATTAACGAAAAAAGTCATCATGTTCGAGTGGCAAGAAGCACAACTAAACTCCTCTGAGGAGTTAAAGAAAGTTGTCAGTAGTGCACCTGTCCTGCGTTATTACAGCATGAACCAAGACGTTACTGTACAGTGTGATGCATCACAGTCCAGACTGGGAGAGGTACTTATGTAGGAGGGATAGCATGTTTTTCATGCTTCTCGTACTTTTACATGTACTAAACAACGGTATATGCAGATCTAGAGGGAATGTCTATCTGTCTTTTTGATGTGAGCATTTCCACCAATATCTGTTTGGAAGACAGTCAGTAACAGCACATACAGATCATCAGCCTTTGGAATCCATTTTCAAAAAGGCCTTGGATGCTGCACCGCCACGTCTATAGAGAATGTTACTGCAGCTCCAGTACTACAATTTATGGATGGAATATATAAAAGGAAAGAATTTAGTATTGGCAGATACCCTAGGTCGCAACACAACATGGAAAACTCATCAATTGTTAACATGCTTCAGAAGGTACGATATCAGGACACGCTGATGATGCGTGAGAAAAGAATTCAGGAAATAAAGAAACACATAGGGAAGGACGAAGCCTTAAAAGTAATATCCACAGTGATTATAGCAGGATGGCCAGATACAAGAATGAAAGTTCCGGTTGCTGCACGTCATTTCTTCAATTATAGAGATGTGCTGCACACAGAGGAGGGCTTGGTATTCAAAGGAAATAGACTGGTGGTGCCAGTATCGTTGAGGAAGGAGATGCTGGAAAATGCTCATCAAGGTCTCATTGGGTTAGACGGTTGCCTGCGTCGCATAAGAGAAGCAATATTCTGGCCTGGAATGCTATCAGATTTAAAAGCACTGGCTTCTCAGTGTGATGCTTGCCTAAGGGAGAGTTACAATCCTAAGAATGAACCTCTAATGAGTCATGATTTCTCTTTTCGCCCTTGGTCTAAGGTGGGAGCTGACATTTGCCATTTGGAAAATCGGGATCTACTGGTTGTGGTGTTCTATTACAGTAATTTTACTGAAGTCGGCCGAGTTAGAAATCTTACTTCAAAAAGAGAAATAAGAAAGATATAGGCCATCTTTGCCCGATATGGAGTACCAGACGCCCTTGTAACAGACAACGGTCCACTATTCAACACGGCGGAGTTCCAAGCCTTCGTCAACAAATGGTCATTTAAGCATATCACCTCTAGCCACCGGTATCCGTTGTCAAATGGCAGGGTTGAAAATGCCGTGAAGACTGTGAAGAGGCTCTTTACAAAATGTAGATTGTCAGGACAGTCTAAATTATTGGCACTGATAAAGTGGCGAAATACTCCAAGTGAGGGCATGCATTCAAATCCAGCTCAACGCCTAATGGGTTTTCATTGTGTGACGATAATGACGTGTACAGCAAACCTATTACAAGCACGCTATTAGACAGAACAAGACGCAGGGATATCACTAGGAGGAAAGTCAAACAGGCACATTATTACAATCAAAGCTCACGTCCCTTAAGCCCAATATCTCCTGGAGATGCTATAAGTATGAGACTTCCAGGCAGCAAGAAGTGGGCGCCGGGGGTACTCGTCAAGGAAGTTTCTCCTCGACCCTCTCTCTTCAAGGTTGGTATTTGGATGTATCGGAAAATCGTAGTCAACTTCTCCGTACAGGAGACAGATTTGTGGAGGAGAGCAGCTGGGAGGGCGTGGGCGAGCGGAAAATGCAGGGGGTGACATGAAGCGCAATAGTTGATGCGGATGAGACTGAGGCAATTCCAACCCCAGAACTTAGTGAACGTACACCACAACAGTCAACCCCAGTGGACCAGCAACCAGCGCAGTTGCAGCCCATGGTCATGTCTCCTGACAGTTCAACTTCACCATATGCTCTACCTCGTCGCTCCACCAGGATCAAAAGGGCGCCAATACGTTATGGAATAAATAATTAGATTATGTTTTATGTGATAATTCTTAATGAAATTTAATATTGTTCAGGCAGATATATCAAAATGCTAAAATATGTATTTGTTGGATGTATTGATTACTTTTATCTGTATCTAAAATGAGGCAACTGATGTACATTGTTCCAGTATATAGTAAGTCTTCCACTCTATACGAGTGATTCTCTTTTTATATGTGTAAATATTGATTTTGTTCAAAATAAAGATTGATTGGTTTTCTTTGAAGAAAGAGAGATGTGACGAGTAGTTGATGTAACGAACGACCATAGGTTGGTAGTCGACTCTTGTTACTGTTGTTATCGTCAAGGCAGCTAGCCAGCGTTATGTCATTCCCAGCCAGGCAGCCGGCTCTTACACTCACATTCGCCCTGTACTTATTCCTGTAGGTTGTTTAATAGAGATGTGGAGTTTTTATCGATTCATTTAATACGATCTTACATCACAGTCTTAATTGCTAATACTAAGAACGTTAATATGCCCCAAGGTAGCTTTGAAACACATCCTAATATCACGTAATTCATTAAAAAAGATTATAAAAAAAAACAATAAAGTAAGAAAGATAGTTAAATACACATCTAATTACCCACACCAACCCTCCCAAGACAACCCCTCTTAACCACAAGGCACCCCTCAGCTTTCCCTTTAACGGTCAGACCAATGTATTAGTCGACAATAGCAAAGGAAAAACGCAATTATTGTGGTAGTGTTGTGACTTAAAAACTTTATTAATATTTTTACACTAATGAGGCGGACTGTCTCCGCGAAACTCGTTTTGATGCAAATATATAAAAACTATATTGTAAATAAAGTTATCTGAACTACTTCATTGCGATTTCACCTTCAT
>JAYMFT010140022.1:0-12843 GCA_038088735.1 Panulirus argus
TATATATATATATATATATATATATATATATAGAGAGAGAGAGAGAGAGAGAGAGAGAGAGAGAGAGAGAGAGGTGTAGATAATGAGACAGATATACAGAGAGACAGATGGCCTGAATCGTACAGTTGGAGGCATGGATCTTAATGTACGCTGCCTTTATGTCAAAATGTACAGAAGAGTGTTTCTTCCGGGGGTTAAATATCACCATCCATCATGTACATATATTCTCAACAAAAGGAAAATGACAGCAGTCCCTTCAAACCACAGTAGGTCCTCATCACAAGGATACAGAAAACCTAACTGGAGGTTTTCAGAGACCATCTGTCTGATGCAGTGATACCTCGCCTTATGCGCCAGGTCTCACAATCAGCTCGTCTTTTACGGTTTTCATTATAATCAATACAATGCGTAAAAGAACTAGGTAGTCTCGAGGGGGAAGGGACTTGCAAAATCATAAGACAAAACTGATAGTAATATAACTGTTTTTATCAGCGTGTGAACCAGAATCAAAATATCTCCACCGAGGGAATTACACACACACCTCACTCTGTCTCCACTTGGAAAACACTTAATGTCCTCAGTGGCACAACAGTGGTACGATATTCAACCGCTTTTACCAAGACTGCAAGACCCTTTGGGTATGAAGACTCTGACTTGTCTGTCCCTTTGGCTCGGGTTAAGTGACACGCCATCACATGCTTAAGGTCGTACTGTCGGACTCGAGGGTCGTACCATCTTCCGAAAGGAGGTCAAGGGAACCATAAAAGAAATGACCTATTCTCACGGCAAAATAAATTACGTGTTCAGGGCAAAATAAGTTACAAAGAGTAACTCGAAAAATTTTTTTTTTTTCTTTTCCTCGACAGCTTTTGGTAAAAAGGAGAAAAGGCAGAGATCCACCCAACACTTTTACTCTCAAATCACATGAACCAGAAAATGCACCTGTTGTGGTGAGGTGGTGTGACACGGGAAGGAAACACACCAGCAAAGTGGTGGTGGTGGTGGTGATGCCTGCAAGATACCCCAGGGCTGTGGTGGTGGTTGTGGTGGTGGCGTGGTCGTAATGTTGTTGTTGTTGTTGTTGCTGGAGGTGGTAGGGGTGGGGGTGGGATGTTGTGGTGGTGAGACACTAAGCGGAGGCTGAATGTTCCTGAAGTGAAACATGATTTTCTCCAGTCACGGTGTTGGAAACGAAACGTATTACATACACTGCAAAAATTACATACACTCTACATATTACATACAATGCACACATCATCTACACAGCAAATATTTGAGCTGCATATATTACCTAAACTACAAATATTACACATACTGGACACAGAACCTACTCTGCACATATGTAATACTCCACAAACATCGCCTACGATGCAGTTACTACATACATTGCCTCGTGTCATAAAGAAAACACTGTACTGACTTCAGCTGTCTGAATATCTTTCTAAATAATCATAAATATAATGAAATTTTGTTTCCATCTATCGACAAATAAGGGAGATTATCGCCCTTAACTTATATGCTCAATAAAGGAAATAAGTTACTTTCATACACTTCTGTTTTGCGTTACACATTTATGAATCATTAGGGAATGTGAGGGAGAAGCCACAAATCCAGGGATTAAACTGTGCGAGATGGATTGCTTGACAGGGTATGCAAAGGGCTTACATACCCGAGGTGGTAGTGGCAAGTGGATGTGTATTTAGGAGTCGTGGGGCAAATGACAAGTGGTGATAGACTGCGAGTAGTGTGCGCCCCAGCTTGTATGACGGTCACAGATACGTACATACTCTAGATATAATAACGATGTTAAATAAAACACATGGTGCAGACATGGATGGAAGGTCAGACAACAGGCTGACCTTTTTTTAGGTAAAAAAATGAGAGAGAGAGAGAGAGAGAGAGAGAGAGAGAGAGAGATAATGTGCATGATGTGCCGTCTAGAAAATTACTGGGAAGGAATATTTCAGATCAATGTATTTATTTATATGCATTTACAACTAGGTAAGCCCTTTACTGTAGACGGTATATGACTTGAAAAGATTAAAAAGGCAAATGAGGAAAAAGTGGAAAAGCTCAGAAATGAAAGTGTAAAAGTTAATTGCCACGAGAAACTTAAAATGAAAAGCTTTGGAGGATCCAAAACAGTGGAAGGCGAGAGGGGCCGAGGTGGTGAGGACGCAGGTTAGGTTGAAGGTGCGCGACAGCGCATGCGCTGGTAGGATGCGAAAATAGAGGGACAGCACGGCGGAATGAGGATTTGAAAAAGTTTGTGAATACAAAATGAAAAGAGTTTGGAAAAAGCTGAATCCGCCTAAAAGAATATTATTGTATGGACAGAAAGCATATAAACAAAATCCTGAATAGAAATAAAAAAGGTAAAAGAACGATACACATATGATTTAAAAGAGAGCAAAATGATTTCGAGAGAAATATCAATTAGAGTTTAACGAAAAAACACTCTTCAAGGAGATAAATAAAAGTAGAAGAGAAAGAACTCGGATAGACGGAGATAATCTGTATTAGAAAAGTCTGAGAGAATGCTGTTGATAAAGGCTGAAGCTTGTAAGAATGGTAAGAGCACTTTAAAGAACTGATGGGAAATGACAGAGAGAGAGAGAGAGATTTATCTTTTGGTAGAGTATGATTAAAGGTAAGAGGAGAGAGCAACAGATATCTGGTACAGGACGAACTTACAAAGGAGGTAAAAAGAAGAGCAATGAAGCTCTTACTTAATGGGAAACGCGGAGTTACTGATGAAATGGTGAGCTGGAATGGGGTGGAGAAGATATCGCTGTGTAGTGGGCCTGGAGAGTCTGTATGGCATCATGGAAAAGTGGTCAGGGGCCTGATGGCTGGACGCAGGGTAGTATATGTTCTACCGTAGAAAGGAAAGTGAAGGTTAAAGTAACTTAAAAACTACAGGAGAAAGTTTCCTTAACCTAAAGGACAAGATGTATGTTAGGATGGTCGTATTAAAAGGATCATTGAACCCCATATTCATGAAGAATAAGATGGGTTTAAGAAGGGAACACGGTGTGTAGTAGATGTTTACACTTACAAAAATAGGAGAGAAAATTCAAGAGAACAAGGTGTGTTCAGCGTCTGTGGATAGAGAAAAGGCATTTGATTACGTGAATTTAAGAGCTCTCTGAGACGTTCTGAAAACTACACTGAGTGCATGGAAGCCTCCGGAGCTCTGTTAAGATATTTCACAATGGAAGCAATGAATGTGTGAGAGTAAGATGAGGGTATGAGCTGATTGGTTTGAAATAAATGCTGAAGTGCGTCAAGGATAAGTGATGTCACCATCTAACGTTTTTTTTTGGGTGGGTCACTGTGTGGGATGAAGGCAAGGTGGGGAGACAGTGGAACAACACCTACAGGAATCGCGGACAAACACGATGGAAGTTGCCATAGTTGCTGAATGCCGGGCAAACTGAATGAGAGGAAGACCTGGATAAAGGGACGGTGCTGTTTCAGTAATGTGTATGGGGTGAGGATGCCGAAAGCAGAAGCGAATAAAAGCAAGACGATAGTATTTGAAAGGGACAGGGGATCAGAGTTTGCATCGTGGGGAACTAGAAGTTGTGTTAACCAGAGTCATGTAAGTCTTTTTTTTTTCTTTGTACGGCTGAAGATATAAGGAATATGCACAGACCGCAGAAAAGATGGCTATATGCAGTAAAAAGCTTGGTTAGGGATACAGACATTTCAGATGATGTTAAAGGAAAGACTGGGGATCAGATGCAAGAGAAACTACTTTGTGTATTGAGGAGGTGTTAATGGAGATCGTTGGTCTCACTTAACGAATCAATTTACTCTACCGAGTGGAGAAAGTAAAAAGAGCTTATGGTAAGTGTGGAAGGCCATATTACACTTCAACACAGTAGGCATGGATTGATGGTGTGTGTGTGAATGTGAATGATTTCAGAGGCCGAATGTGCCTGATCCAGCCCATGAAAACTGGACTGTAGCTTATGGCATGACAGATGTAAAATCTACGTTAATAACTTCGGGGAAACACTGTGTAGCATAATCCCGCTCGACATACCATACAAAGGCAGCAGCCAAGCTGAAGACTTTTGCTTCTGATTCAGTCCATCAGTCAAAGAGAGTCTTGCGAATCACGGAACCGTCACCTTCTGTTGTCGCTCCAGAAGGCGTAATGACTTGAGTCTCATTAAAAGTGCTAATGAGCTGCATTATCAACATGGTGGCCTCCGTAGCTAAAACATGAAGGCTAGGCATTGCTGTGGATCAACAACCTAAGTAAATGACGAAAAATGACATTAAACGACGTTCCCTCTGGGATTACTTGTGTACAGTAAAGACACCAGACCATTAACAGGCAAACGTGGCGAAATAAACAGATTGGCACAAAACTTTCACAGATATGACTTCACATATATAAGTATTAAAAGTGTACAAGTAATACTGGTCCCTTTCGTAAGGGACGACATATGTTTACTTATTCTTCCTCAGCGCCTCACAACACCTACACTGATTAATATATTCCTCACCAGAGCTCCCTAGCATTATCTCCTCTTTATGTTCAACTCAAGGACTAAAACGTAGAGGGATATAGGATGCCTGTTCTTCACGAACAATGTCAAACAAGAAATAACCTTTCATTTTGTTCTAGCTATGATAAACTGTTCTTGTTTCTACTGGAGGTCACACCTGATCAGGATCTCCTTATGTATGAATGGTTATTTTCTTCTACATTCGGTGCTTCTGGATCAAACAACTGGTGAATTTCAATGAAAAGGAACTGTATACAGAAAACTGGGAGTCCATTACCTCACACGGTCCATTAGCCGAGTGAGCACGTTCCCTGGCCTAATGGATGTCTTCCCTCCTTTTCTGTGCCTTATTCTGTTGGATGGTGTTGTATGGAATCTTTTGAGTCTGAAAATACGGTTTCTGGGCTGGAATAATATATAGGCTCCTGCGCGTCGCAGCTGCTTCTCCTACCTCTTCGGAAGGGTTTACTGTCTAGTCTTCCAGCTGTTTTAGATGTCTCCCTTCCTGGTCTTCTGTCTACCGATTCCTGTCGATTCTATCGTGATACAGTTGTTTTCTTGCCTGGCCTCCCACAAGGTCTGGGCTGTTTTTCTCGCTGGTCTTCAATCCATCCTCAGCTTTCCTTGTGTTCAATCTTCTGGCTCCTCTACTGGCTGCTTCTCCCTACTGTTACTATCTTGACTTGTCCTACAGCTGCTTCTATTTGTTCTTCTGACTGGTCTTTAAGCTAATCTAGCGCTTTCTCTCTCTCTTTGTTTCTCGCTAGTTTTCGTGATACTCTCGATGTTCTGTCCATCCTCCCGGCTGACTTCCAGCTTTCCTGGTCTCCAAGCCGATCTGGATGTCTATCAAGCTGTCCTGACTATCATCATGACTTTTCCGGCTGGTCTAGCTCTCCTCTCTGCTCTCCTCAGAGACGTTTTGGCTGCTTTCTCAGCCGCTCTGAATACCTCCCTGGCTGGTTTCCCAGCTTTTCCGACTGCCTTGGAGTGCCTCCTAACTATTCTGGCTGTCCTTACATAAAGTTGATCTCCAAGTTGATCCACCTGTTCTATCTGATCTCCAAGATGTTCCGATCCTTTTCTATGTTGACCTTGCTGGTCTCCAGTATGTTCCAGTTCTCTCTCGTCTTCCCTCCTCTCTGTGTCTGGCAGATGTCCCAGGTTCATCTTTTGATACAGCGGCCGACGTGACACGATGTAAAGCAGTACCCTGATCGAAGCTTTGTCGACTAAAGAGGTAAAATAATGATGATCTAAAAAAAAAAAAAAAAAATACAAGGGGGATTAGAGAATCCTCTTGAGTGTTTGTACACTTGGTAAAAAAGAAAAGTAGGGTCCCGGATGGGTGCAATGAATTTCGAAATGATCAATTCGACTCCAGTCGTCTCTCGATTGGGTTGGTAAGCGTAAATGTGAAAGTTCCTGATAATCAGGTTAGCCCCACTTTTATATTTATTTTCATCGAAATATGAAAGCAAAATGACATCTATTTTGGCAAATGACTGGAAATGTCGCCAGCGAGCGATATATTACAACATCATGAAAGCAGGGCTACTAATGTGAGGCCAGTCCAACAGGGTTTTCTCAAAATGCTTCGTCCGTGGTGTCATATTCTTTCATGCAAAAAGTGGTACGATCGTTTTTTTTTTTTTTTTTGTACTGTGTGTAAACTCGACCTCTGAAAGCGAAAGGGTTAAAAGAGAGAAAGGCGAAAGAGGGAAGAGAAACTCAAGGGCTTTGTTGTGCGAGGACAAAAGTCGGAATCAAAACGGTCAGTCCTCAAGTGGTTTATCTGAACACAGAAAAAACGGAAAGAAACTGGCTGTTACATGCCGCAGCTCCAGGTTTTGTGTGTCGTTCAAGCTGTTCTGATCACCATCGTCTTGGATGATCTCTCAGCCGTTCTGAATGTTCTCTTCGCTATCCTCCTCGCTGGTTCTCCAGCTGTTCTGTTTACTTTCCGCGCTGGTCTCTTACCTGTTCTGACTTACAAGTTGGTCTCCTGTATGTTCTGGCCAACCACTGGCTGCTCTAGTTATCCACTTGGCTGGTTTTCTAACTTTCATAACTGATCTCCCAGGGCTCTAACTCTCATGTTTAGCTTCCTAACTGTTCTAACTGTCCTCCTAGCTGGTCTTCTGAGTGCTCTGACTATTCCTCTGAATATCTTTGGGGTTCGTTCTCGTCGTACCTGTTATAACTGTCTTATTACTTAATCTGTTCTGACTGCCCCGACTGTTCCGATATCTTCCCAACTATTCTGCAAGTCTTCCAGGTCGATCTCCCAACTGTTATGACTTTTCCCCTTGCTGGTCTTCACCCTGTTCCAGCTGCCTCTCTTGGTATTTACCGGTCTCAGAAGTCACCCTGACAGCCTGTAAACTGTTCTGGGTGTGATCTTGACTGGTCTACAGACAGTCATCCTAGAGGGTCAACGAACAGTCTGATCTAGGATGATCTTCCATCTGGTGCGGCCATCTTCCTTGTTGGTCTTCCAGATATTCTGAATATTTCAGAGACTAAATATTCTCCTCAAATGTTTTGCAGTAACTTCCTGACTTGCTTGTAATATGTTCCAGAAGTTCTCATGGTTCATCAACTTGTTCTCGCTCTCCTGCATCTAAACTTTTCCACAATCCTCTTTCTTGGAGTCCTTACTGCCTCCATCGCTGGTCTCACACCCACTCTTAGCATCCTCCTCACTGGTCAGAGAGATGGGAAGGAGCAGGTGTAGATACTTATGTTCTGTAACTTGCTGTCAAGTAACTTTATAAGCACATTTAACTATTAGTTGTGACCTTTCAGTATTTCTCTTGCTGCGTTTACTCTACCTGTAACCTAGAAGGGATTCCTGTGAGAGGTTCTGCAGCTTTAAGATAATATGATTGTTGCTGTTGTTGCCTATGTTTTCTGGCTTTAACTTTTTATCATCGTATCCAGAACTGCAATCAATGGCTACATATACTGTTCCTGTCCAGGATTGTTACCAACCCTTATCACAAGCAAAATGGAACATATGTATTTTTCAATGAAAAAAAAAGGTTGTGTTGGTTCGAAAAAGAAATCCAGACACTTAACTACAGACAATATTTGCATAGGAAACGAGAAATTTACAGTTTTTTCGGGGACTGTAAGCTGTTATGCTTACGAGCAATGAGGAAAAACCTTCTTAATCACAACGAAACCTTCAAGTCTTTGAGAGAAATCTATTCAAGTCGACTATATTGAAAATTTCTTTAGTTTACCCTTAATCAAACACAGAAAACTGCTCTAGAGAAATCAGAGAAGATCGTTGCACAGCACCAGAGAAAACGGAACCCAGTACACCAGGACATGGGTAACTTTACTACATTCCCAGAACGCTGCTCGCTAGAAACTAATCTGCCTTAATTTCTGTTGTTCTGAATCCTGACCTTAAATTTTCATATATCAGAGGGAATCCAATCTTTTAAAAGAAAGGTATTAGACGATCTTTATTTAACCTGTAAGTATACTGAATATTTTACATCATTTCTATTTATGATTGCCTCAAAATTTGACGTTGCATATAAATCATATCATATAAATATCCTAGAACTCCTAATGAACTTTAGAAAAATTTTGTGCTTATGTGGCTTTATATCTTACTTTTTTCTCATAGTTATAGACATTCAGTGCGTTCACAGGGCGAGGTCTGAACACAAATGCTTCCATCCGTCATTATATATTAAATTACTGCCAAGCATTTGTAAGCTACGTTTTTTTTCTGCTCTCCATTTCCCTCGCTAAGGAATATCTTCTCTTAAGCAGCAGGATGATTTCGTGCGTTTCCAGCATTCACTAATGATTCAGGTTCGATACATCGGTGCCAACAGCCAACCGCAAACATCAGCCTGTGTCTGAAAGCTGATCCAGTACATGATGTTTGTCTTCTTTATTGCTAACCACAAAAACGTCGTCGCTGAAAGACGAATGTGATTGTCAGTTGTCCATTATGCGAAGGGTTCAACAGTAATAGTATCAACTAACATTACGAGCATTTCCAAAGATGCTCAACATACAAAGGAATATGATTCACAACTTGGCCAAAATACAACACTGAGACTTTCACTTGCATCTCCATTTCTCTATACATATCGGATCTGAAAAGTTTTGTACTGGTGTTGATAATCGTCATATAAAGTAAGTACTCTTCGGCAGACTTTAGCTCAAAACGTCTATATTCAGAAGTTTCTTTAAAGGTATTCCCTCTCAAACGTCACTGTCTGACCTCCGTACTGACGCTGTTACTAACAAATGTAGTGTCTTCATCTCTTTAATTCGAGGCTCTCATTCCGCAATCCACAGCCCCTCTACCAACGTCAATCTCCAGCCAGTAGCCACCGTGTTCATCAGCCGTGCCTTATCATAAGCTAACCCCACACTCTTCCTCTGCACCAGTCAGCCCTCCCTTCTGCAGCTCCACTTTATCCACTTCCACCCCTCCATCTTTATCATCCACCTTTGTTCTACCATCTAGTCATCTTAAACCACCGCACCCACAAATTTTTCATCTTCACTTTGAAACTCTTCGTGCATTCCACCCAGCTTACACTACAGAGCCTTACACTCAGTCTAGTAGCCTACCCTCTCAGTACAAGGCAACCCTCACTATACCTACCGGCCGACCCTCTTCATACCAACTCATTACTCTAAAAACCCTCATCATTATACCAGCCCTCCCTAATCATATTAGCCCATCCTCACCATACCAGCCCGCCCTCACTGACTTTCCTGTCTCATGTACATACGGTATAAAAAGGAACTCGTCACTTTTTATGTGAAACAATATGACATAATGGACGAAAGATTGAGAAATGCCCATTGGTCTGGCCTCATATTTGTTTGTCGTGCTTTCATGATATTGTAATATATCGATTTCTAGCAACATCTGTTATTTACCATAATAAATGTTTTAATTAGCCCATATTTCGATGGAAATAACAATACAGTTAAGTGTCTCACATTCACACTTAACAAGCCTACCGAGACACACGAGTGGAATTGATAATTTCAAAATTCATCGGACCAATCCGGAAAGATACTTATTTTGCAGCGTCTACACCAATACATCCGAGGATTTTCCTCGCCCGCCATACTTGATCGTTTCATATTCCTTTCATTTCCATCCACTCTATTCGTGGACATCTCGTGACGTCACACACAATGTAAACAAGGTGTGCGCGCCATATCTGGCAGAAAGTACACCAGATTATTATGATCATACATTTCAAGCAGTAATTAGCGTACTGCAGCAGACTTCATTAAGAATTGCAAATCTTGTCGCTTGGAAAATTAATATTTCTTATAATGTAGACCATAATAACTCTTGGGAGACCGAGACACCAGATTTTATTTTTTTTTTTTGAGTTACTCCACTAGGAAAACCATAGTGAACTCACGACTTTCTACCATCATCGAAACTGAGAAATCAATCTATATATAAACATATATATATATATATATATATATATATATATATATATATATATATATACTTCAGTGTAGGCTGGAGGCTACAGCAGTACACATACCGCTTCTACATATCGCAGGACTCTTCATGCCCACGAAACAACTACCAATAAGAAGACACCGAGCACCTATTACTCACTTGCCCTGCACTCCCACCACATAGACGCACACACACCAAAACACTTTATGGCCTGTGGTCTCCTACCGGTGGAGGTGGCCAGCTTCCTGAATGCTGCAAAAGCCTCATAAGGATAGAATGGACTCCTGGGGCAGGAAGTATGTCTATATACATAGACTTTTACCATCTTTCCAAAACATGAGAAACCAAGAGAGAGCATACCCAGCATTCAGAGAAAATATCATTTATGATTATTTTCATAATTGAAAAGAAACGATAAACTTTCAGTTTTATATATCACTTTGATGTCGAAATGAAGTTCACCTCAGGGTTTGTTGCCATCACTCTACATAATACGGCTTGGGAGAGACGATTCTAAACCGTACAAATTTTACAGTGAATATTTTCGGCAGGTATATACACTCTGTCAACATACTGAACTAATAAAGGCTTTTGTATACCTTGGGACTATAAGAAAAATAAGACAAAGGACAATGAACAACCGAGCCGTAGAAACAAAATGCTTCTTAAACTCCACATATGGCATTCAGTTCTTCAGCAAGACCAAGAGCTTCTCATGATGAGAGACGGGGTACCAGGTCTTGATGTAAATTGATACAGCTACGACGCTGCATCTACGCGTAGTGGTAACTGCCCAATGACGCAGCATAAAACGACTTGTTAGGTCTTTCTCTTCGTATTTTAGTTCATATCTGTGAAGGAGAGAAAGAACTATTCTGCTACCCTCGTGCGTTTAAGTCCGTGTCCGTGTATGCACGTAAGTAAACAACTTTTACGTCAGAGTTAAGTTCTCAGTCACTATTTTGATGTTTAGTTCAGTAATTTTATATGCAAATGCATACTGATGAGCACTTCAGCATCCTAATAAAAACAGTTCGCCCTGAACTGCATTTCGAGCCGCAAGGGCGAACATCATAACCATCGATTGCATAAGTTTATCAATTGGTCTTAACACGCGATCATTATGAGCTTAATCTCACGAATATAGAAACTAAACGAATCGTCGCAAGCTGTCGGAACAAAAGAATGATGCTAAACACAAGAAGGGATTTTAGTTTAACTACTGATGTACGGAGTACGGGTGTCACCAGGCCCACTTATAAAGCATACTGGAATCACTAGGACCCAATGGAAAAAGAAATCTAGCACAAACGTACCGGGAAATGAACAGGGAGATGGTCAGTATGATGGCGAACCGCGTCTCGAAAAGACCCAATGGACTATTGCTGTTAGAATTTCTTTGTGATCCTTTGCACGAACACGTCGTGTCTCTTCTTAACTACTTCTATTTTCTTTCAAATATACCTCACCATCTCTTTAACATATTCTTCCCTCGCTCTGCTTTCTACCCTCTGCTTACTACCCAGACTCCACTTTCACATACTAGAATTTCGAGTTACTATTACTGTCCTCCAGTAAAACACAACCTCGTCATAGACCATCAGGACTTCTGTCATCTGTCTTTCCCAAGTATTCTTAATGCTGAATTCTTCCGGTTCATATCATTTGACCAACCTCTCCTTGCCTGACCACCTGTCCTTACTTCTACCATACCAACAGGGTCGGAAATACATTGGAACCACAGGCAACCCCCAACCCTCCTGCTAAACCAAGATAATCGCTTCCCTAACAATCCGAAACACACACACACACAAGAAACAAGAACAAAATACCTAAGACCCCAGAAGCATTACTGAGAAGCTATTCCCATTAAAGCTATTCCATGAATGCTTAAAAAGTTTATCCATTAATTTGGTTCGTCGTACCTCGTTCTTTAGCAAAACCCCAGGAATTTGAACTATGACAAGAGGCCGGGCGTACGCGTTCTCCTTGTTTTTCGAGGACGTTGGTGAGAGAGAGAGAGAGAGAGACATTAGACCTGGAAACAGCACGTTGCTCCTCGGTGCTTTGTTTGCGGACGTGGTGTGTGTGACTGATATCACGAATCAGTGTCTCATGTGTCTGTCTGTGAATGACTCTTAATAAGTCATGGAATCCCATGTTCCCCAACTTCAGGTAGTACGGCCGATGACTTGCTTAGTCGGCTTATCATAATGGCATGTTTACAAATCTTTGAGCGATGGATGGAGATTCGTGAGTTACTGAGAAACGTCCTCTGTGAAATGTGAGGACTTTCTTCGTTTTCGTTTCATCAATAATGTCCCTAAAGGTCTCGTTTTCCATTAAAAACCTAAGCTTGCATCCCATCCTTTCTATACCAGACGAACCTCCTCATACACACTTAAGAAACCCAGTATCTTATCTTATCTTATCTTACTGTGCTGCTCTATCCATCTGCTCCATTCTGCTTTCCATCCCTTTGTCCTTACATAAAGCCGTCCTGCCCATAACACCCCTTTGTTACCACGTCACCCTATCCTCCCTATAACAGGTTATCCCCACTGTAGAACCCCACCAACGAATTCTCCCTTAAAACATGCCTATTTATAACAATGCTAACACCATCGCACCGTAGTCACACCAAACTGTCCTTAGTTTGCCAGGTCATATTCGCGCAACACTAATACACTATTACCACACTACTCCATCTACCCTGGGCCTATCCTCCTCCATGTACTTCC
The DNA here is from genome assembly GCA_038088735.1 of Panulirus argus. NCBI lineage: Eukaryota > Metazoa > Arthropoda > Malacostraca > Decapoda > Palinuridae > Panulirus > Panulirus argus. The sequence continues at coordinate 12,738 of JAYMFT010140022.1, forward strand.
ACCCTCCACCCCCCAATCAGTCATAACATCCTCTCTCTCTCTCTCTCTCTCTCTCTCTCTCTCTCTCTCTCTCTCTCTCTCTCTCTCTCTCTCTCTCTCTCCCTCT
>JAYMFT010140033.1:0-12055 GCA_038088735.1 Panulirus argus
CTCTCTCACTCTCTCTCTCTCTCTCTATATATATATATATATATATATATATATATATATATATATATATATATATAGGTTTGTTTGTTATTATATATCATGAATATACACATTTAGATATACCTCTCTTAGTGCCAGTGGGCTTAAATTTCTGTATTTTTTAGGATATGTATATATCTGTGTGTATGTGTGTGTGTGTTTGTGTGTGTGTATTAGATGATCACACACACACACACACACACACACACACACACACACACACACACACACACACGCAGAGGAGGGTTGGTCCCAGGCATCAGTCAGTCAGACACTGAGGGAGTGAGGGTGGAGACGTGCGTGTGTGTGTGTGTGTATATATCGGTGCTTGTTCTTCTTGTAACCTCCTCGCCCAACACTGTCATCGTGGAAATATATATCTTGTTCACGCAAACGCAGTGGACTTATCTGCGATAAAAGAAAATAAATGGTGAAAAACACGGAAAATATAAAAAAAGATACTATTTGTGGTGGAAGAGTGAACTAGTTCTCATCTCATGACAGTTTCGAAAACAAAGTGTTCCTTGTGTTGGTGTTATCGGCTGATGTGGTTGTTTGTGTTGCCGGGTTGACGATGTCTCGGCAGGAGAAAAAAAAAAAGTGGTGGTGGATGTGTGTGTGTGTGTGTGGTTCACCACGGTGGAGTGTGGGTGGAGCAAGGAATTTCTGTGGAGTGGGTGGAGTGGAGCAAGGCCGCCCGTGGCGTGCAGCAAGGAGTTACTGGTGCGGTTCTATACACGAGACTGATTCACAGATTCAGAGCTCGGTATCATAAGGGTCAGGTCAGACGTCGGGCCAAATCAGACCCAAAAAGTCGAACCCTAAGGGTAATTACTCTCGTGCCCAAGGGTCGTACCCTCGTGTTCAAGGGTCGTTGCCGTCGTGCTCACATGTCGTACCGTCGTGTTCACGGGTCGAACTGTCGTCCTCAAGAATTTGAAACCGCAGTCTGGAGTAAAGAGACGTCGAATAAGAATAATTTATAGTTGCAAATTTGACACTTGTAAAATTTATTACCAACAAAAATGATTGTGGCGTAAAACACGCACACACACACACACACACACACACACACACACACACGCGCGCGCGCGCGCAAGAATATACATTCGTCACAAAAATAATACAACTGTGTAACGTGACATTTTCTCTCTTCAAGGATGTTCTAAGACTTAAACTTGCTTACGTGTGTACGAGATGAAATAAAAAAAAAATCTAGTGGTAAACAAACTAAAGATTCAAGGATATCAACTTTTTTTATCTTTTTATTTTTAATTTTTATTTTGTTGTCCATACTGTGATTTCAGGTCGACCCTTATATGTGGGGTTGACTTGAAATTACCAGGGAAGTTTCAGAGAACTGTTATGTGCCTTGTAAGGTGATGGTGATTATCATGTGATGGTGATGTGTTTATGTGGTGGTGATGGTGATTGTGATATGTTCATATGATGGTGATGGTGTTGGAGATATGTTTATGTGATGGTGTTGGAGATACGTTTTTATGGTGGTAGTGGTGTTGGAGATACGTTTATGTGGTGTCGATTGTGATGTAGATGTTTTGTGTGGTGATGGTGATAGCTGAAGTTATGATATGTTACAGTGAATATGGTGATGTGAAGACATTTTGTGACAAACGTTGTAGTGAAATTTCATAGAAACGTTTTTGACCAGGTGAGTAATGGATCATAGCTATATTAAGGCTTCGTTTTCCATACGGTGTTTGCTGTGTTAGTGGGTAAGCTGTGTTAGATTTCATTTAATCGGGTTTCTGGTTGCTATTTTAGGAGTTTACATGCGGCTCTTGTAAATTAGGTTTACATATATCTGCTAGTATAAAACTATTCTTGCACGAGTTTACATGTAACTCCTGTGGTAGGGGTTTACATGCAGCCACTGTGGTCCTGGTTACGTCTGCGCTGAGGTATGTGGGAGGGGAAGTATGTGGGCGGGGAGGAATGTGTGAGGGCGTGTGGGAGTGTGTGTGTGTGGGAGGATGTGAGTTTGTCGGGGTGGGAAAGGATGTGGAGGGAGTACCTGTCATTACCTACGATGACAGTTTGCCATTAGGCAGGGATGGTTGGTGGGTAGGGAGGGAGGGAGGGAGTGATGGAGGGTAGGGAGGGAGGGAGGGAGGGAATGATGGAGGGTGGGGACATGTCTGGTAGAGAGGGAGTGAGTTAGGGAGGGAAGTAATATATTGGAGGTACGTCTGTCACTTCCTCCACCTTCAACTCCCTCCCCTCCCACCACCGTCCCTCCACCACTCCCTCCTCCACATCCTGCAACCCCTCCACCTTCACCACTGAGCTCACCACCACCACCAGCATCCTTCTCCACCACGGACGGGCACCCTCACTACCTGTTCTCTGAATGATCCTGATTACCTTCACTAGGAAGCTTACCCAATATATCCGCCATTACCTTGAACGTCACCACCACCACGGGGGCTACACTAACGGTTCTAACCCCCACGCACCCTCCATCAGTGGTGGGAACACGTCCTGTGTGAGTGTGTGTGTGTGTCCGATTCCCTCATTGCAAAAGTATGTTTGGAGACGTATGGCAAAGTCCCTCAAGTCATAACCTATTTGTACTGTATGGGAGGGAGTTTTATTACACTCGTGGGGCCCCCAACCCGATCTTTTGAACATTAAGCATTCTCAAACAGCTTCATTAATTTGAGCAAGTTGAGTGTGTGCTTGGGTGCGTGTGGCCAAGTCCCCTCAAGGATATTGTTGGGCTACTCCCGGGGAGGCAGTGGGGCGGGGGAGAGAGCGGGGTAGGAATGTCGGTATACATGCTGGGGAGTTGACTTGGGGCTGTGCTGGGGAGGGAGAGGAGGGAGTGGATGGGTTGGGTTGGCTTATTAGCGCAATTTCGAGAAGTTTATGGTAGGTTGGGTCCTTAGGATAGGTTTCGTGAGATGGGTAGCGTATGGTGGGTATGGGTAGGGGAGATGGGAAGTACATAGGACAGGTTTAGTGAGGGGAAGAGAAGAAGAAATGGTGTCCAAAGTATTCATGGAAATACGACAGTCCTGTCGCGTTACTAAGAAAAGAAAATAGAGGGAGTGGTGGAAGCTCTGATAATCTCTGGCGTGTAATCAGTCCAGACTGTTTTAAGGAAATATTTTACCCTTTCGAGCAGCAGCGTTACGGCCCTTGAGGTATAAATGACCTGGCCTGTATAATCCGACCCGTGAGTTAAGGTCAGTCAGGTCAAAGGCCAATGGCTATGTGAGACCCCCAAATTAGCCCCTACCGTCGCGCTTAAGCGTCATAACGCAGTGTTCAAGGGTCGTATAACGCCGTGCTCGAGTCGTAACGCCGTCCTTAAGCTAGTATTAGTCTAATTCTGCATGAAGGCGATGGGTCACGACTCTGGCTAGGCAGGCAGGCAGGCTAGTCAGCCAGTCCGTCTGTTGTTCAAACACAAGGACAGTGATCGTAAAATTCCCCATCCGACATACTAAAAAAAAAAGTCATCACTGGTGTCTTTCATATACTGCATATAGTCTGGCGACCAGAGGGAACTTCTAGTCGACTTAAATCACTCGAATAGTTCCACTATGGCATCAGATTCCTCGCGTTCACTTGATATAGTACGAAGAATAACATACGAGATTTCCTTACTTGATTTTAAAAAACATTCCCGTCACAGGATCAAAACATCTTTGTACGGAGGTTTATTCTCGGCAACAGACAGTCTTCATTATATTTTGGTAATGTGGCTTCCTTGACGCTTTAAGGTTACGTTGTCAGGTTGGTAACAGTGGCATGGGGGTGCTGAAGGGTTATGTTGTTTCGCTGGCAATAGTGGCGTGGTGCCGCTCACGTCAAGACAAATAAACACCAATAGACCACTGGGGTGGTCTTGTCGAGGTCGTGTACGATAGCAGTAAAGATTAGAAGCACAGACCTCTAGTGTCTGAGAGAGATTGGATAAGCAAGGGAGCCTTCTGACTTTTTTACGAACGACGGAGGCGCAAATAACGTCATTCGTGGACTCGAAGCGAGTCATTCTTCAAATCTATTTACGTTTTCCTCCGTCAGAGAGGGAAGCATTTTCATTTGACCTGGCTCCTGTTATTTCATTTTTTCTTCCAAGATCAGGAACTTAACCGTGGTTTAGTGAAGATTATTTTTTTTAATGTAAGGGTCAGACACATCTATAAAAGCCAGAGGTGTCGAGGCTGTAGTTAAGATGACATATTTCGAGTATGAGCTTTGGTTTCTCAAAGATGTAGAGATTATGAGTTTGATGGTCTGCCCCTGCTAGGTAAACATGATGGTGATCCGTGAGTGACAGTGCGGTGAGAGACGCATGGGATTTTGTCTTTTTGCCTCATTCGTAGTAAAACGCTTCCTCGTTAGTGTATACTCATTACTAGGGATGAGAACAAATTAAATTCTTAAATTGATGCTTGGACAGAGATTGTCTAATGTTATAATAACTTGTTTTGAATTGCCTATTAACCTTTTCGAGTCACTAAGATGGCCCTTGCTGGATTTGTTTTATCGACTGGGAATCATCTTGGTAGCTTGCCACTGTACTTCTTTTGTTCGTACTAAACACAGAACCTGTATGTTGTGACGGTAATAGTTTTTTCAGGCATGAATTGGAATGCTTTGCAGATATATATGATCCTGAATATTGCTTTTGTTCCTCAATGAGCTGATGGTCAGCAAGACTCTTAAAGTATCTTTTTTCTTCCTTCTCTACTTAATGTAGTTCGAAATGGCTCATGCAGTTTTTTCTGCAGGTGTGTAGTAAACTTTGCAGTTTATCGATGATTAAGATCATTATAAGCCATGTGAGATTCCAAACCTCTTGTTGTCTTGTTTGAGTCAGCTTACAGGTGTGGACGTTCAAATGATGTTCTTGCGCCTCCCTCCTCGTAGTACCTTGTCTTTGGATGTTGATATTCTCCAACAAAACCCAGTGTTGATAATAGAATTATGTCTCAAATAGGCCCCCAAGATTGATCACTCGGACATTCCAATTAATAATTATGTCTTGACCGTTATGATAATGATGCAGATCTAACGGCAGATGAGAGCCACACGCCAGCCATGAAAGTAGAATCCGTACTGTAGCACCAAACGTAAAAAAAGCACAAAACTTGGTATCCTGTGTTTGTGTGATGGTGGTGTAGATTTTATTTGTCTGGTCACGTGATCCTCCCTCCCACCGAGCGCGAGTTGCCACGTTTTGTGTTAAAAGTATGTCCCGAATAGTATCCCGCCTAAGTGCACACACACACACAGTTCACGGAGGTGTAACACCCACCTCTGTCACGGGGAGAGTCGGTGGCGGTTTTCATCCCTCCAGCATTCATGCAATCACCCCCCGCCATTTCTATATACGTTTCCCACACACTCCCTCTCTTCCCTCGTCCGTCCCACACGTCACACACTCCCCCGCTATGTGTTGCCAGCTGAATTATCGCCAAAAATAATAAAACCGTTTCCATCTCATGTTTATCCATAGATGTACTTGAGACTTATTACATTAGTGCAAATAATATAATGGTAACGGTGATAAACCGCCGTATCTGGAAACGCGACGGTCACAGTCACCATTGGCTTGGCGCGCAGATTACAATTGACGGTTGCACACGGGCGGCTGGAGCGGGGAGTGTGCGTGTTGGGAAGGGGCGGAGGAGGTAGCCAGAAAGAATGACGGTTGATATTTACTCTCTCTCTCTCTCTCTCTCTCACACACACCTGCCATGAGCGGACGGTCGTCAGGCCTGACCACAACATCAGTACGGAGTTTGCGGTTGGCGGAGAATTTGGAGTGAGGTTTAAGAGACTCACTCAGTGCAGCTGCATAGCGCGGGCGGTGAGGGAGGGGGGGTCGTCGTTTGCTTGCTGTATTTGTATATTTTTTGGAGGGGTAATTGTCCAGAGAGGGAGACCATACAAAACCGCGTAGCCGCCCATCAATATCATTGACTGCTGCTGCTGCAAAAGAATGGGGGGGGGGGGAGGAAATAAAAGCTGAATTAGCCGTCAGTCGTATCTAGAGAGTTATTGTTATTTTTTTGATGGAAAAGAATTCCAACCCGCGGAAGCATTCAGTGTGAGTCATGGTAGTTCCCCATTGTTATAGTTGCTTTTGTTGAGGTTTTGTTTGGGGGAGAATACACACACACACACACACACATACACAGGATTACAGTTCGTGGGCTCTTGGCTCAGGGTGGAAATCTTGGATTACGTTCAGTCGGCTCTCTAACGAGTCGAGTACGAGAGGACAACATAGTGTGTGCACGACGGTACGACCCTCAGTTTAACACGACCCTTGGGTATTGTATGATGGGCTTTGGTCTGTAACAAGATCTTGAGGAGTCACGTTGAAGCCCAGGACATCGTCGTACCCAAGGATCGTAAGATTGTGCTCAAGTGTATGTGTAGTGTACCGTCGTGTTAAAAAAAAAAGGTTTTTACTTAAGACACTCGGGAGTTTTAGCGTAGACACGTCGACTTATGAATCACAAACAGTAAATGAAGAGGATATATTAAGATGTAGCAGTCCAGTCCAGGCTATTTTTTGATATTTATTGAATAGTTTAAACGAGACTAGGCTTCACCAACAGGCTTTTATGTGAGTGAAGGTTAGCATTGTAGCGACAGAAGTGACAATTGTAAGTGTGCTGACCTTGATGGTATAGCTACCATATTTTATATATCCGGATATCGATAGTTGTTTTTAACTATCGTAGGAAATTAAGGTTAGATTTTAAGAGAGCTGTCGCGTCGCACAGCGTGAAGGAGGGAAGGCCTTGTTGGTTGGTTGGTTTAATGTAGCCTAATGCCCTGGAGTCTTTGCTGCTTACTGACTCCACTCACGGCTGAGAGATGCAGGACTTGTGATGACATCACTGCCTGGAGAAACCCCTCTCGCATATTCTTTTGGGGCTTTTTGAACCGTGTGGTCGATCGGTTCCTTGTGGTGACTTGCTCCACAGCGTTGCAGTGCTCTGGACTGTTTCCAATATACGGGCCAGCTGATACATCGGGAAAAAAATACCAATTGGCAGCTCCTCTTCCCGTCGATGGACGGTTGAACTCAAGTGAGCGTTTTATTATTGGGAAGACCCATGCGTGTCTTGAAGTATTCGGGGAAGACGTTTGAACTTGTCATATTAGAATATTTGTCCGTAACTTTGGAAATATGAATGAACCTGGATATTCGTAATTGGCCGAAATACACACTAAGGTCGTCCCTGATTCGGTAGCTTTTTCTTGACATTTAACAGTTTTCATTCTTAATTGGGGTAATCCTCTGTGGCAGTGATTAACTGGTATAGGGGTCAGGAAACACTGTTGGTGTAGGTCAGGGCGAGCTGCTGCAGTTGGTGCAAGGTTAGGTAAAAAGGTGTGGCAAGTTGAAGGGGAAATGATAAAGGCAGGGCTCCCGTGATACTGGTACAGGGGACGTGATGGGTAACGCGTCCCGTGGAGTTGCTGCGGGAGCAAGTTCCCTGAAGTGCTGGCTGGCGTCGGCCAGTCAAGTAAAGAGTCACAGTGCAGCGCCGTTGGGGAAGACGGTGAAGTGTGATGAGGTGCGTCGTTGCTGGGTTTCTTTTGAGCTTCTGTAGAAGGGAGGTTGCGAACCCCCAAGGTTCTCAAGTTTTAAACAGCAGGAGTAAGGAGGTGTTGTCGAGGGTCCATTAGCCGTGCTGCTAGTGGCGGCAGGAGGGAGATACTACTGAGGTTTCTACATAGTCCAGAAGGAGGTAGGCGACTGCCATGGTTAAATTGCGCTTCAGGTGTGAAATGGCGGTTTGGTCGGATTACTGTAGTCACTGCTCGAGGCAGGCGACGGCAAGATCCCATGGGGCTCTCGTCAGTGGAGGGAGGAATCAATCACCTAAAAGGCTGTTGCTGTCGGTGGTGAAGCCCTACGGGGCTTCCCCATCGACAGAGAGTGATGAGCTAGGAGTCACATGGCCGAGCCGTGTATTCAGACGCCAGGGCGGTGCTCGTGTAGCCCTTGGTAAAGTAGACTGCATGACTGGCACATGCATGTGGCTTCGTCATGGGTATTTATGATCCTGTGTGGTTGGCTACGCCGATGGTGTAGATTGTATTGGTGACCACCAAGGCATTGATGGCGCCCCCCCCCCCCACCGGAATATAAGGAAGGATTTTGATTGATGGGTGTGTAGATGCAGAGTTACCCCTGGCAAGGGGGCCATGTCGCCTTGCCTTCTCGCTGCTTAGTGAGAGAGGTTAGGCAGGGGTCACACACACGCCGTTAATATCAAGGTGACCCAGATCACGGCAGAAGATTCGTTGTCGGTCAGGTCGGATATTTTGGCAGATTGTGAACTTTTCAAAATATGATATTGTTCGGTATTGGTAACGATGTGCATCTAAGGGGTTGCGTGCTGGGACGTGATGGCAACGGTGTACGGAAGCCGCCTATAGGTCCGGTGTGTATAACCGTATGACTACGACTGTACGAGCCAGTGGGTATAATGGCCTTAGCCTCTGATGTACCCTTAATAAGGTCACATCATAATACCCAAGGGCCGTGCTTTACTATCATGAGGATAGCAAAATGGAGTTAATTTAGATATCCCTCCACTCTAAGATGTGGAAGTAAAGACACAGAGACAAAAAAAATATAAAGCAAGAGCAGCAAGAACGTTGGCAGGGAGGAAAACGAATAATTTGGTTGGTCGTCAAGCTGTAGCTTCAAGCCTAGCTCGCACACAGTCACTCACTCACTCAGCCATCTCTCACGGACAGCAAAACAGTATCAAGCAACTTTAAACTACTCTTGCGAGAGTGATGAATCACCCATATAAACTTTATGACAGCGTGATTACACTGTCCCTCTGTAATGGGTATATGTCAATTATTCTTTCTCGCCTGTCGTGTGTGCGTCCGCTGTCCGAGACTCGCCATTTTGGATGGATTGCTATTATGTAGCCAACAACATGAAATTGCTTCATGGTGGCTATACTGTAGCTTCGCAGCGGACCCAGAAGTGATGTAAATGGCACATCAAAACCGATCATTTACTCGACGGTTATTACTGATGTCACTTTCATGAGATATTGACCCGTGTAAAGTCTTTTAAAAGCGACACTATTGACCTTTGTCCCTGCCACGGGAGAGCGGCTGACATTTTTTTTTTCTGGGTCATTTTTAACCAGTTTAGCTGCTGCTTCTCGTGCCATTAATCCTGGAGCCGCAGATGTAAAGCCGACAGCTGAACTCGATCGTGGTAAATGGAGTTTTAAGTAGTGACTGTTACAACCCGATCTGTAAATGAGTTTTGGGAAGTTTAAAAGACAGGTGACGTAAGTTGGAGGGAAACATTTTCGGTATGAAGTCCAAAATATGGCATGACAATTCGTTACTAAGATAACTGGAATGTATGACAGAGTTTGGCTTTTTTTTTTTTTACTAGTTTATTGTACACGTCCGTTTGAGAACATGACAGATGGGGGAGATCAGTGGTGTACACACAAGAATTCAATTTTATCGGTAATCCTCCAGCCCGATTACTGTTGCAGAAATGCTGACACGTGCAAAATTTATTTTTTAAAGTTACACAAGCCCTCATAACCTCTGACCTTAACGTGGGGTTCTTTTTTTTTCCATTGATTTTTTTCTTTCCGTTGAACGAATGTTGTTCTTTGAACCGCATTCAAAAAAGCTCTGGTTGATTTTTTCGTGGATGCTTCACAGATACACGATCGCTTCCTGAATCCTGCCTCTTTGGTCGATGTGGTTCGTATATACGTGTAAGGTGTGGAAATACACTTTTTTTTTTTGTATTCACTTCACATGAACGTGAACTGTTGACGGTTAAATACAGTATTAATGCATCGTCTTTATGTGGAAAGATTGTATTTTGACTTTCCCAGACTAGAGAAGAGACTCATACCAAGTGTTTTCAAGACCTGGAGGGTGTATTATGATAAGGAAACCCACATGCCCTTGGTGTACGGTACTTGTAAATATGTAAATTTGTGAAGGCAAATAAGGGCCTTTATTTACTTCCCTTAGCAGGTAGCGAGTCGTAACAAAATATTGGTTCGAGATTCGTAAAATCAGTGTAATGTATTCACGGCATCAAGAATTCCAGCACTGAATATACGAAACGGGGGGGAATATACAGAACTGTGTTCGGGAGAATAGGTATATTGTATTCTAGACACCAGAATTATACATGGCTGTATTTACTGGGCTGAGCGCAGTAATGCCTTCATCAGTGTTGCCAAAGCCCCCCTCCCCGGCTTGATGCCAGACCTCGCCACTGCCGAGCTGTCACAGAAATTCTGTCTGTCTGTTTGTATTTAAAGGGATGGATGGCTTCATCTATCATCTGTGAGGCTAGTGCATGAGAAATGCGAGTTAGAAGTTAGTGAATAAGGTGATTAATGTGTGGAATAGTTAGAAATGAGAAGTGTTTAAATAGATTATGATTTCGGAATGTGAATATTTCGTCGTATGTCGTCTTCAACCCACCTACCCTATAACCTTGAGTTGCGACACTAGATTATCCATATGACAGCATCCACCACTGTCATTTGAGCCCCAGTGCCTGATCGTGTATCCATCTAGAAGCTTCCGTCCTGTAGGGTAGGGGTTGCCAGGTAGTCAGTTAATGCCCGTTTGTGTGTGTGTGTGTGTGTGTGTGTGGGCGAGCCATACCGTCATCTACTTTAACTGTTGCCGTGTGCCCCTGACACTCTCCTCTAACCTTACGACACGCCACAGAACGTTAATCTTTGGTATAGAACACACGGGTACATTGACATTTTGTACGTACTATCGAAGATGGTACGGGTAATGGTGCCATAGAGGGAATTGCGGACCATAGAAAGCCTTAGAAGGATGCAGGCAGTCCCGTCATTGTGGACAGAGGGGTGTTAGATGGCAGTGGGTGTACTTAAATAAGTGTATGAAAGTAAACGTATGGTATACAACATTATACGTTGTGTTAGTATACCCAGGAGACGAGGATATGGGTTATAACTCTCTCTCTCTCTCTCTCTCTCTCTCTCTCTCTCTCTCTCTCTCTCTCTCTCTCTCTCTCCCCCTCACCTCGTACGAACGCCCAACGGAGAAAGTGGGACAGAAGCACAAAGACCTGGGTGTCATCATAAATGAGAAACAAGGATCCATAGAGAGCATATTGAGGAGACAAGACAATCAAGCCAAGTAATGTTTGGCATGATTATAAAAGACAAAAAACTATTGGTAAAGAGTGTTTAATGCCCACAAAAGGGCGACTGAATGGTGCTGTAGCGCCGTATGGTCACCACAAACGGAATGGCAATAAACAGAGGGAGAGAGAGAGAGAGAGAGAGAATTCAGAAGCGCTTTACGTTCAGAATGGAAGGGATGGAACATATATGAACAGCCATGAAAGGATGAAAAGACTGGAACTCTGTGGCCTGGAAATATGAAGAGATAGTTGTATGACAATCTACGCATGGCAACAGATTGAAGGTATAAAAGAAATTGTACCGAACCGAAAAGCCTATTGGCAAGGGAGAGACGGAGTTATTAAAAATCCGCAAGAAATACCGTGGAACTCACCCCAGAAATAGATCAGACAAAAATGTATGAAAGCCAAGCCATGAGGCTTGAACGGCTGACTATTCATTATCCTTCCAAGAGAAATAAGAAACGCGTGGAGCAATACAGATACATATAAAAGAAGACTTGTCATGTGGTTGAAGTCAGTCCCAGACGAACCAAGGACAGATGATTAGGGAATGCAGGTGACAACGGAGAACAGTATCATTGATCATGCAAGACGTGCGGTGAGCGCCACGCGCTTGCCCTACCATTTTGGTTAGAACCTCGTCGTGGGCACTCCTCTCTCTCTCTCTCTCTCTCTCTCTCTCTCTCTCTCTCTCTCGTTAAAGACTTCTTTCACAGACTAAGGTCCCCATCTGGGCAACTAGGTCTACAGTGTATGTGAAAAGACTGCGAGCTACGTAGACATCTATACATCTATGTCTGTGTCGGTGTAACTCGC
>JAYMFT010140033.1:12065-26910 GCA_038088735.1 Panulirus argus
TTTTTTTTTTTTTTTTTTTTTTTTTTTTTTTTTTTTTTTTTTTTTTTTTTTACTGCGGACCTAGTGGCCTGGATGAGGACCTTGGCCCGTGACCGGAGTCTTTAACGTAAAGTGTATCGTGGGAGGAGGTCGTGTGGGACTCCCAGGGAAAATTGTCGAAATTAAGGTGACGCATCATCCGCTTGGCGGGCGATTCTGGGAAGATATGAGGTTAGTGGTGGGGGGACGATTGCGGTGGGTGGAGGACGGAGGAGAGACTTGGGTGGTGAGGAGGGGGAGATAATTCGGGGGAGTGATGGAGAGGAGAGAGGCCAGCCTGGTGGAGAGGGGTGGTGACCTGTCTGCGGTGGTTATGCGTCTAGACTGGCATATGTTGACGTGCAGGGGAGCAGGATTAGTTCCAAAAGAGAGCACGGGGGAAAACACTCGTGCCTCCTGTGACCCCACCACCTCTCTCCACTATACGTGCCTCCCTCACTAAGAGCAGGCAGACCTTTCGTCAGTTGGAGTAAGGGTCTGTCTGTGCCAGTAAGGGATGGTGCTACGACCCTAACTAGGACGTTGTCATAATGAGGCAGGGGCACCACACTGACCCGACCCGACGTTTGCTGGGAGTAGCTACCAAGTAATGCCACACACACATACAACGCTCGGGATGGAGTGAACGTCCCAGTTTAAACCAACGTTCTCACACGAACTCAAGTTTCCCCAAGCAGAGGAGGAGAAAACTTGGCAAGAGAAGACGAGGCTGACCAGAAACGTCCAAATATGATGTGTTCAGCAGGTGTAGTAAGAGCTACCGGCCATTACTGAAAAGAAGACAAAAAACGATGCAAAATAGAAAGACGAGCACAGTAGAGGTAGACCTACAGATGGGTTCACACATATATGAAATGTGAACGAAATGCCGAAGAAGCAGAGTGGACTGGAATGCACTAAACCAGTAAATTACCTTTGACATTTTCTTGAGCGGTGCTCTCCCTGGCTGACATGTGAGACATCACTCTACGACAGCACCGGGTTATGAAGGGGCGACTGTCAACACTACTGTTGCATTCTTTTCCAGACTTCGTTATTAGAATACAGTCTTCACTTAGAAAAACAAACCTCCGCTAATATTGGCGCTAAACATACTTTCTGTGGTAAGCATTGATGACAAAGATATCCCACAAAGGATATCATCTCGAAATATAAAGAAGTTTAGTCTCACCCTGAGTTAACGGATATGAATATAAACTTTGGTTAATTCTGCCACCTTCTGAATTAGTGAAGATCACCGGACTTAACTTTGCCAGTTTGAAAACCTTTGACGTACCCTCAAATCACATCTGAAGGAGTAAACCTGCCTTACTCTATTTAAACTTAATAATCAGAGGTAGAATCTTAAGAACAAAATTATTGTGAGACGTGAAAATGGCTGACCTCATTGAATGGTGTGGAGAACCCAGGGCTTCAGTCATATGACTTCCTCTGGCAGTGTTCCATCACTGATAAAACCTTCGACGCACGAGAAAAAAAAAATCTTGTGTAAGGTACTTTAACTAGGGTTTCAAAACCTTTGACTTTAAAGATCACAAAAGTTTTTATATATGAGATGGGAAGTAAAGTAGGAGGATAGATCTGCCGACAGATAAATCTCGATATGTTGATAAAAAATCAGTTAAATATTATTGCCTTCACCTTAAAAAAAATTATACAATTTTACAGTTTTTCTCTATTATCTTCAAACGGTATGTCTAGTACTGACAGTCTAATTGGCTGTTGAGTACGATATGAAACTCAATCTAGGGAAGTTTAGATTTTGTCGGTGTAGGAGACGTAAAGGAATCAACGTAACAGTGTTTACAAGATGCGTTGCAGAAGCAAAGTCCAATTACAGAATGGAAGAAGAACGAGTTAAAGACCTGGAATGATATCCATCGAGCCCAACAAAGTATCCAAAACAAATGTAAGATAGGCTAGACCTGCGATCTAACAAGAAATCATTTTGCCTCAACCTTTCTTCATTAGCTTTTTTTGTGAGTGGCGGACCCGATGATTTTCGCTTGTCTTCTTTGCATTGGTTCTCAGAGTGCTCGAGAACTAGCTAACTAAGCTGGAAAATGTATAGAGAATATCTGGGAATCACTGAAGAACGCGTGAATTCATAGTGACTTCGTCTTTCACGTTCACGTGAGAGTAATGAATGTTGACGGCATGGAACGACCTCAGACCAGTTGACTCTGGGAAGATATAAAGAACTTTGGAGGAAAACATCTTGACGATCATGAGAGAAACAACTCTATTTAATGACTGATTTTACTAACCAGTGATGGTAAGCGTGCATCGTGTTACCCTCCACTAATAGTTTTGTAAACCAAGGTAACCCCTTGAGCTGGACGAATTCACCCATTCATAAGTTATAATATTTTTTTCATTATCAAATAAGACTTAAAAAACTCCGCCAACGTAATGTCATTCTTTGGCATGATGCCTTCATACAAATTGGTTCCTTTTAGTCATTTAAAACTTACAAAAGTCAGAATGGAGAGTATCGGTAAGGGAACGTTATGAGCGTGGCTACAGAAGGTAGATGTGTGGCATAGTTGGTCGTTGGCAGCGGCAGATGTGGCGAAGCTCTTGGATGTATATATTTTAGTCTCTACACCTGCGTCGTTATGCTCATGCTACATGAACCAAAGACCCCCTCTTGGTACGTCAGGATGACCCCGTGACACTGTGTGGGCTAAACCCCCCGCAGGAGACGGCGTGAGGCATATGTGAGCTTAAAGTGCATGTGGTGGCAAGTATCTCGGTCACAGGTCCTGGCCGCCGCCGCCGCCGCACCTGGCGAGTCGACCGCGCCCCAGCTGCCGGGAGCCGCTCGGTGCCAGGTATACGAGTATACCTTCCACACGGGTAAAGAAATTATGAGCTTCATTTCCCGTCGTTTACAGGTGGCCTAATGAACTTGTACAGATTTTAATTTAATTATTTTTTTTTCCTTTAATTCGATGTATTATTATCTTCCAAGTTGGCTGATTCACTTGGTTGGGTGATTTCCAGGGTTTTAATAAATTAAGGCCGTCAGCGTCAAGGTAAAACCACCCGAAAAATTTTGAGCACCTTTTTCCTATATAAATCGATTCTAAGACCATATCCATTATCGCGTTTTATATGACCCATGTTTGCAAGTCACAAGAATTCGTTGTTAACCGCGACGTTTAAAGATATGACTAGGAGTATAGTGTAAATTGACATTCAATGATAAAACTAGGAGTATCATTCGAATTGGCGTTTAAAGACCACTAGGAGTATAGTGAAATTTGACGTTGAAAGACTGCTATTAAGTATAGTGTGAGTTGACGTTTAAAGACAGCACTAGGAATATAGTGTGACTATTGATACAAGGGAAGGAGGTATCCTTTAGCCTCCTTGAACCCAGGTGTGTCATATAGAGCTTTATGATATATAAAAGCCA
Source organism: Panulirus argus (assembly GCA_038088735.1). Classification (NCBI taxonomy): domain Eukaryota; kingdom Metazoa; phylum Arthropoda; class Malacostraca; order Decapoda; family Palinuridae; genus Panulirus; species Panulirus argus. The sequence goes on from JAYMFT010140033.1 coordinate 15,526, forward strand.
ATTTTTATCTGAATTTGAATGAAAGGCAATTGATACGTGTTTATTTGTATGATGATTTATACTAAGAGGCATATACTGAAGATGGTTATTTATAAACGAATTTCCCGAGTTGAAAACTAAATTGTCGCAATGTAGTGGAATAAGGTCTGCATTAATAAATAATGTATAGGCCTTATAACCATGCACTCCAGCATCTTCCGTGTTATTCATTCTACATCATAACTTTCTGTCCGGTTGGTAGGAGGTATTAGACGTGAAGGAAACATATACAAAAAATTGCAATAATTCATAGGGTTTCCAATTTCCTTCAGAATTTTAGTAAGAAATAGATCCATTATCAAATGTCGTTTGTTTGGGTATGGGTTAAGCCTTATTTAACCTTTTGTTTTTTCTTAAATGATGACATGTTTATGTAAGATGAAGTCCTGCATTAAATGACGACACGTTTGTATGTGATGAAGTCCTGCATTATAAGCAGCTAAATAGTGACCAACTAGACGTAGTAATAGATTATTTCCCCAAGTCGAATTAATTGCCATTTCTTGACGGTGAGCGACTTGGGCTTATCTCCGGCTTTGGTTAATGCGCTTGATGCGCTGTAATTACAAGAAGACGGCGATTCATCTCTTGCACAATAGATATGTTAGCTTAAACATTCCCGTGGTATAAAATAATGTTTCAAATGTTGTTTGTTCTTATACCAGGTCTTTCCACGAAATGAAAGGAAGTCAGGATGAAACTACCTAACACTGAGTTTGTGTGAGGGAAGTGTCAAATGTGGATAGTGAGACGGGTATTGTAAACATTCGAAACACCTGTTACCCAGAATGCTGCTGAAATATAGCGAGTAACAGTAGAGCTGGACTGTAGTGTGGGGGTATTGTGGAAGAGTGTGGAGAATGTTGTGTTACAGTGTAACTCCGGCTGACCCCACACAGGCGGCCACGGAGTCCACGGGTCAACGCTGGTCATGGTACACGCTCCCCATTGGTGGATGTCTTGCTATCCCTGCCATATTGAAGTACCTTTGTGCAAGTAAGCTTGGCATGCATGCTGTTCTTTTAGTCACTCACCTGTGTACAGGATCTGTAGGTCTGCACCTAACCCTGTTTTCTTCCCTACCTGTGCGGCAGGAAACCTTATCACTATTTCTATTTATCTTGTTGCTGTTCTGTGTTTGAATATTATCATTATTAGTGTTATATTCCATGTTAACAGCTTGAGCTGGAAATGAAATTATGATCACCGCTTTGTTTGCATGTGGGTAAGTCTTCTCTGAATATTGGGATAACTGCCAGATCTTTACGGTATATACATTTCCACACGTTATAGGTCCATATTATATATATTTTGTATTGATGGCTACTTAGGAGTACATAATTTATGTTTGAATGTTAACATCCTTCTCTTGAAGTGTTCCATGTATTGTGTTCCCATGTCAGCATAGAAGTAAAGGTATGTAAGCTAGAGTGGATAGCTTGCTGAGTTTTTATTTTGATTATGTATTTCAGAGCCTGGGAAGGAGAAGAGTGAGGGTGTGAATGGTAATGTTGGTAGTGGTGATGGGTCCCCTGAGCATCATCCAGCCTTCAGCCCCTTAGCCTCTGGTGCTCCCACTACCACTACAACAGTGCCACCCCTCAGTAGCCAGCCACTATCCCCACCCGAGTCACAGCCACCAGACTATCACGGTCATCACCACATCATCTCATCGGAGCGGCCAGAGCGGCCCACCTCGCTCATGGCACCCGGTGGTAAGTGGCAGATACGGGGCCAACATGGTCCTGCCTCCCCTGACTCGACTGACGCCGTCTTTGTGACCGCTACTAACACCACCTGTGCTGCCACCACCACCACCACTACCACCATGTGTGGGGGCCGCCATGCCCGCTGGCTCCTGTGTGTGCCCTCCAGCTCTGTGCCAGGGGACCAGTACCAGCCCTCCAATGCTCCCCTCCCTCAGCAGTCCCGACCTGTCACGTCCCCCAGTTCGCAGCAGCCCCCCTCGTTCAGCTCTGTGGTCTCTCCACCCACGGTTACTACTACTACTCGTACCCTTCAGTCGCCTTCCTCGCATTGTAATCTGGCCGGTTGCTTCCTGCGGCCGGCCCTTCATCCTGCAACTTCCACCCCAGGACAAGAGCCCTCGCCTTATGCTCCCCCAAGTCCTCATCCTCCTCCTGGCCTCCCATCACCCCAGTCATATTCCTCAACCCAGTCTCAGCCTCAGACCTGTGGGGGGCTGACCGTCACCTTCGCTCCCACCCCGTTTGTGCAGGCTAGTCAGCTGACCACTTCATCGGGTCATGTTGCTCCCACACACTCTGGTGGTGCCAGTGTCTTCCCCTCAGCTTACCTCCCCACCAACACCACCACCACGTACTCTTTCCCCTCTATGTATGCGACGAGCAGCGCAGGCGGCAGTGCAGCGGCCGTGCGGCCCACCCCCTCGCGGACCTCCCTGTCTGGTGAGTCCTTGACCCCAGAAACACCAGCAACACAAGCATGACTGCCGCCAGCATGACAACAAGCCAGCATGACTACCCAGCATGGAAACCTGCACTTCCTATCTCCTCCTCCATTCTTCACCATACCATCTTCCTTTGACTTTTTCACATTTTTTCATTATACATGTGGATTACATGCAACTTTTCGTGACAGTTTTGTGACACGATTATGATAAATAGTTTTGGGAATGTCAGTGTCCACATCCACCTATTGTAGTAGAAATCACAATTGAAATATTTTAACTACAATGATTAAGTCCATGCTTAGATGTGTTTCAGTTCAAACCACTCCTCTCCCCTAAGTAGTCCCATAAATCATATTCATAAAGCATACTATTTTTAGTGCCTGTATGTGTATTATTCCAGCTAGATATGTATCTTTAGTGATTTAAACTACATTTGGAGCACTTCAAGGCATTACTGTGATTTTTGCCTCATTACAATCTGTGTTTTCTCATATGTTTATTGCATTTCAGTTTCTGATGGCAGTATGGGTGGTGTACAAGTGTTACCTACTGAAATACCTAGTGGTCTACACCCAGTACATCAGCGAGACACCCATACTTATTACGGCGGAGGACAGGGTTCTCCGGACGATTATAACCAAAGTGATTCCCCTTATATGAGTCATCATGTTGCTCATCTTCCGGAACCTCCAATACCTGTATCAGAGATTGGACCCATTCCACCACCTCCAATGTTTTCCTCTCCATCTCCTGTTGTTCATCCGAGGAGTCATGCGCCCCCACCTTATCACACTCCTACATCAGTGGCAGGAGCAGGGGTGCAAAATGCCATGGGTCACAATCTTTCCAATTCTGAATATGGTGGTAAGTGATAAACTGTAATTTCTGATTTTTGTTAGATACGATGGTATTATTGAGGGTAGAGCTACAATGTGTGTATGCACATCTCTTTTTCAGGAAACATTTTATATTACATATCTTTTAGGAAGAAGTACAAAGCTTGTAACATATCCATCCACAACTACAGGGATGTAGGTGTTCTCGGATACAATATACTATATATTGAAAGTTCTGATTAGGTTGTAGAGTATAAACTGTGGAAGTGAATTATCGGAGTTTCTCCTTTTCAGCTTTTACTTAAGTTCTTGCACTGATTTCATTTATATTGTGGTTACGTTACTGAAGCTGTCTTATAATCTTTAACTACATGGTAATCATACTGAACAAAAGTAGAATATAATGCACAAGTCAGTTCCTTTCCACCTGTGCAATATAAACCCAGTACTGTTTACGGTACAGTATATTTTATCTTATGATAGGTATACCAGTAATTCATTTTCAGTAAAGCAGAATAGAATTGGATATAGGAAGCATTTATTACATATAACTTTTTATGCCCCCACTGTGTAGCAGTGCAAGGACAGATTGTTTTACACCTGTCTGTCCATCATTCCATGTTCTTCCATCTGTCTCCAACAGACTTACTTAATCATTTATTCCCAAACTTTTCTATATATTTTGAAATGACATGTAGATGAATGCAGAAAGTAGATATTTCTGAAAATAGTATATTATGAACTGATTTTTGGTCACACTGAAGGAGAGGCTTGGCCACATCCTTGGAACTACTGCCTTGTTAGGGTACCTGTACCATGACTAAAAGGAAGAGATGGCTGTATTGTTAAATTGCAGAAAGTTCCAAGAGCAGTAATTGTGGTATCATGTGGCTTTAGTTTTCATGATGCAGGTCATTAGCTGAACAGCTGTAGTTCTGGCTCAAGTGATAAGGAATGATAACAAATAGCATCAGGATGCTTCAATAACCATTTATGGACAACTCCTGTTCTTATACAGTTAATAATGCCCACCCACAGTTAAATTAGAAGGCATACTTTATCAGTATGTAAGAGTACCTTATGTCACAAGCAACTATATTTAGCACCAGAAAAAATCCTGTAGTCAGTACCCATATAACACAATGGAATGATATGTCTCGCCCATAAGGGACCAGCCATACTTTTATGAGTTGCCTTTTCTTACACTCATTTGAATTGTAAGACACACTTTATTGGTATGTACAAATACCTTAAGTCACAAGCAACTTCATTTAGAACGGGAAAAATCGTAGTGTCTTAGCTACCCATATAACATGATTGGGGAAGGTATGGCCGTGGTATGCATACTCAGTATACCAGTATACCTGATACCTATTACTGGCTAATTATTGATAATCTTTGGGACATTTATAATGGAGATAATGATTTGGCAGATGTTGAAATGCTAGCACTGGAAAGTTCTTTATGTACCACTAATCTATTGATGGTGGCAGAGGAAAGACAAAGATTTGAGTCAGCAAAAGTCAACAAACACATGATAAGTGAAACTTGCACTCCATACCAATTTTGATATTAGTATAGCAACAAATGTGGATGATTTACCTCATTTTTTGTTCCAATGAATTGATAAAACCAAAATGATTTAGAATTTTTTGATAAAGCTTCAGCCCAGGAACCTTCCTCCCATAAATTTTCCGGGCTCTGTCCTTTAAAGGTTAATTCAAGATTCTTCCATTTAGGTTGTGCTTGTACCATAACAGGTGGAATGGCTCGCTTTAGATGATTTCTAAGCTTCACATGCACTTACTAAACCAGAGGAATGCACTTACTAAACCAAAGGATGAACTCTCAGTATCCATGCCTTAGAAAACAAGCATAATAGGCCTCTTTTATTCTTGTCTTGCTTTGCTGGTGAGAACTCAGAAGTGATTTGTATGCTCAGTAAAGTTAGCAACTTAAGTATTAGTTACAGAAGTGGAATAGAAAAAGTACTTTATTACACCACAAAAATTACTATGTGCCTGTGTGAAATTATAGAGGTTGAAAATTTTAAGGATCTCCTGTGTGAGTTATATCCCCATTCTTGTGGCTAGGAGTTTAACTATTGAACATTGTCATATGCTTGTGGTTAGAATTCTCTCTCAAGTATGACCTTGTATACAGAAGTAGGAAAAGTGAATATGCCCCTTTTCTCTCTGGGAGTGGGGAAATTTTGAAATAGACTCCTGTTGGTGAATATAGGAGTTGACAATTTATGGAATTACAATGAGTATGTTAAAATAGGCCACTTGTGGTGGATACCATTGGCAGGTATGGGGGAGAGCCTGAACTGGGCTGCTTTTATATATCTTGGACAGTTGTGTGCATGTAATACCTATTTGTACCATATGAGTAGAGAGTTTTACTCTGTCATCCCCATGTCTTGAACCTCTCCTGCTGTCATACAACTTTTTAAACTTTCCTGTGCTGTCTGCATATACTGTTTCTTCATTCTGTTTATTCCATTCATCCACCTCTATTATGTGATAAAAGTTCTTCTTTACATCTATTTTAATAAGTTCTGTGCTTATTTTCATATGTTCTCTGGTTGTTCTGTCCCTGCATATTTCAGAGAACTCTTCACTGTCAACATCATCACTCTGGTTGAAAAACCTAAAAGGTTGTAACCAAGCCATCCATCACTCTTCTCTTTTCCAAGGTTGGCAGATTGAAGGCCTCTTGCCTTTCCTTGTAATGTAGCTGTGTTAATAATGGGACTGTCTTTGTTTCCTTCCTCTGGACCTTCTCTGTTTTTTCTTTACTATTGTTTAAGTGTTGTGACCAAACCGAAGTATATTCTAGTTTTGGCCATATGCAAAATGTTGCTGACCATATCCTTATCCAAATTACTTGAATGCTATTCTGATATTTTGCTGGCAGACAGTTTGTTTCCTTCTCTATTCTCTTAATGTAGGATTCTGGTAACAGGTTAGGGATGATGTCAGCTCCCAGTACCTTCTCACACACAAATTCCTTCAACATATTTCCTGCTTTGTTCACTGTGACCCATTCTCATTCCTTTACATTTTCATGAATTGAATTTCATCAAAAATGTATCAGACCAGGTCTTAGGTTCATTGAAGAATGTGAGGTCACTGTCTTTAAGGACAAAGTTGGTTATGTTTGATGGTATTTTAGTCCTGTCGGTGCTCTATGGATGTGAGTCGTGGGCCTTAGATAAAAATGTAAAGGTAGGGTAAATGTGTTAGAAATGAAATGCTTGAGGACAATATGTTGTGTAAGGAGAGTAGATCAAGTAAGAAATGATTGGGTAAGAGAAAGGTGTGTTAGTAAGAGAAGTGTGTATGAGAAAGCTGAAGAGGATGTGTTGAAATGGTTTGGACATATGAAGAGGATGAGTAAGGAAAGGATGACTTAAAAGGATATACATAAGTGGAGGGAACAAGGAAGAAGGGGAAACCATGGAGGAGGTGAAAGGATGGAGTGAAAGATGCTATGAAGGCTTAAGACCTGAACATGTGAGGGGGAAGGAATGTGAGGCATGCAAGAGATTGAACAAATTGGAGTGATGTGGTATATAGGGGATGACGTGCTACTGAACAGTAGACAGGGAAACCATGGGAAGCTCTGTGGGACCTGATTGTGGATAAAGGGCTCCTGTCTAAGTGCATTATACATGACAGCTAGAGAGTGGATGTGAACAAATAAGGCCATATCTCTTGTCTGTTCCTTGTGCTACCTTGCTGATGTGGAATATGGTAAACATGTACGAATAAAAAAAATATGTAACCTGGATTGTGATTAGCTCACCCACATGTCTTTCTCACCTTCTCTGAAACCTGACATAGTTTTTCCATACACAATTATGTACATGATTCTTTATGATTTTGGTAAATACATTTTTTGGCTATCTTCCCTCTGTCCTTCACAGCTGGAGTGGGGGCAATCATGGTCTTTTTTTTCTTTCTTTTTTCATAATAATAGGCATGTGAATTTTATAGCAAGCAGTGTTAAGTTTTGTAAGTATATAGTACATTTTGCACAAAAATCCATGAGTATTTGCTAAATGAAGTTGCACTCATGTTTACTTTAATTCAAAGGTACACATTATGGAATTGCAAAGAGATGGTTCATTTGAAACCAAGGAAAATATATTGTACATTTCCATCAATCTCACTTTCAGAAGTTTATACTCTTGAAAGGATAGGATGATTTAAGAGATGTTTTATGATAGCATATGGATATGAATATTATGGTAAATATCATGGATATCATGAATAAAGTATCATGGTAAATATCATGGATATCATGAATAAAGTATCATGGTAAATATCATGGATATCGTGGATAAAATATATATTGATAGGAATGCTTCAGTACTCATGTACTTGTTTACATTCTTAATATGATCATTACTATGGAAAGGAATGAAAAATATCATATAACCATTACATCTGTTTTCTGACTTACGAGCTGAAAGGAAGTATGGTTCCTATTACAACCCAAGTTTACTGTTATATGAAAAAGTAGTTTTGTAAATTTTAAATTCACAAATTATGTTATTTTTTGTGTGTATTATGCTAGAAATGGACAGTTAGTTTCATAAAGTCATATCAAGTAGGTGTTTCAATCCAATTCATTCTAGATATGGCAGATGATTGTACAGATTTACTCTTTGTAAATATCTTGAATCTGATTCCCTGAAATGTTTTATGTTATTCATAGTGGTCTTTGTTTACATCTGTTACTTCTCTTTTAGTAATTAACACTTGTTTCGTCAATGAGATAGATAAAGTCTTCCTTTTGTTGTAGTAACATGATTTTGTAGATATTTGATCAAATGCTTTGTACACCAGTTCTAGCACTGTAAGCCATAATTAGTTGTGCAAAAACAGGTCTTCTCATTTCTCTCCTTACATCTTTTTTCTGTACTTGACTGAGCTTGAAGGACATTTGTTAGGCAGTCTTATCCTGTCAAGGTAGCTAAGCCGTGACAGAAAAGTCAACCACTCAAAGTAGTCAGCACTCATCAGCATTTGTTTTCTTTAGGACATTCAGACAGAAGATGCAGAAGTGAATGAAGCATTCATTAAGCTGTTATTTGGGATCATTGAGCATTAAAGCTGATTAAATGCCAGAAAAGTCCTGATCAGAGGATCAGCCTATCAGGTGATGGTATCTAACTGCCCTGTTGAATTTAGCGATGGGCTGTGTTCTCTTATGAGCTTTAAGATTGAAGATGAATTGTTTAGGTCACTTCAGGTTGAATCACAATCTTTGTTTGATTAATGATTTGAATTGTTCTGTCATAGCTTGGAGTTGGAAAGGTTTTAGTTTTTAGCATGCATAAGTCAGAGAAGGTTCCAGAGACAGGTAGTTAGTGTAGGCTTTCTAGTATCTTAATGCTCTTTTAAGAAAGGAACCCAGAACTTACGGAACTTTTGTTGTTTGTTACTATGAGACATCTGAGGAATGATTGCCTGGTGCATCATATATTGATTAAAGGGATGCTAACAAAAAGAAAAGAGGTCCAGTGAAATGGTTTTCCAAGCAAATATTTCATGGCTTGACCATATATCCTGACTACTTGAATGTGAGCAGTGACAAAAAAAAAAATAGAGATTATTTGAAAGTAATGTCCAAATATCAAGATAGTGAATATACCTACAGACACTTATGAGAATAGATTTTAGAAAGAGGGGAATAGGGGCATTAGATTTTGAAAGCTTAGTCAACACATATTCAAGTTTTGGTTAATCACTGCGAGTCCACACCGAGCTTAATCTCACCCCATGTGCTTTAACACAGAATGACCTGTAACACTTCTAGTAAAGTACATAAAGGGAAAACAGAATACATTTGATATTCCTGACATGCAAGTAATATCATTTAGTTAAAAAACATATGTATAGTGGCATTCCAATAATGGTTGAGCTGCTATCTGTGTTTCAATTTATATAGTCGCTTTTCCATCTTTCCATATAATTAGTGATCATCCTTCAAAGTCACTTAAGTGCAGCAGAACAGTTTTCATAGAGAAACTGATATCTGCAGACTAACAGGAGGTATGACATGCATTTACCTACCTTCCAACCACTGTGATATGTTTTGTTGGTAAACTTAATTTTTTGTTGCCTGTATATATTCTGTCAGTTACTTGGCTTTCATGCTATGAGTTTGAGATCCCCAGGAAGGTGGATGATTTGACAACGTTTATTCAACACAATCGTTAGGGAGTGCTTGATACTTTCAGAGGGCCACTTTGACTTAGTATTACTGTCTAGCATGTGTCCTTCAAGACATGTAAGTCAGAATGGAGAGATCAAACTTTACCTCACAGAATTGATTTTTTACTGTCTTTTCAACTTTATATTACTTAACTTACAGTAATAAAGGATGACGATGTGAATGGCAGTACAGCTAATGGCATCCTCGGCTGGTTTGAGGCCAGAATGGCGGAATTTATTAATGCTGGTAATCATTGCCGTAGTCAGGACCTAAGTATTTCACTTCCATTAATATTTGTAAATGTCATAACTAACATTTGCACTGATTGTGCTTTGATTTATGCTAATTACCATGCTTTTATGACCCTGTTATGAATGAATTCTTCAGAATATAGCTTGACATTTCTCATGGAATCCTTTAATAACAATCAGCATGCTCATTGCAAAAGCAAGGTTTCAGATATATGTGCTCTTGGACTTGCAGCAACTCTTCCTTCAGAATTTCTTATTTCACTGAGACTCTAGTTTCAAGTCTTTTTATCTTACATTTATCATGATATAACCATTTTGACAGTAAGTTGGTAATCCTGGCAACTGAATCTGTAAATTCAGTATGCCTTTACTTCCAAGTACATACTCTGGTATAAACTTGGAGTTTGTGTTTAATTCCTGAGGTTTTTCACTGATATTATGTCAAAAAAAAAAAAAAAAAAAATGTGATGCATGCATGGGCCACCTGGGCTTAAACCTGCTTAGGTTCAAATCCTTGTCATGGCAGCCAGTCCATAGTCCACCCAGTTGTTCATCCTCCCAAGGAGGATGGTCAATAGAACTGATACCTGGCATAGGCTAGGATGTGTGTGTGTGTGTTTGCGCATATATACAAAGGAGTAAAGACATGTTACATATATAAAAAGTTAAGAAGATGGGGCAACACAGGTGTAAAACACACACACACACACACACACACACACACAGTGAGTTAAGAGAAGGGGTAACACCAGTGTAAAATTTTCTCCCATTGAGACAATATTAGTCATATACACATCTATGTGGGATACACATATTTAAGTAAAAGTATGGTATATACACACAAGGTTATGAAAAGGAGCAATACAAATGTAAAACCATTTCTCCATAACACACAAATTGCAATCATACACATATACACATGGGCCTTGATGGTCGTTTGGTTAGTGTTACTGACCGTACAAAGGGCTGTGTAAGAAGTAGGATAACCCTGAATACTTTTCGTACCCAAAGAGAAAGTTTAAAACTACAAATAGAGGAAGAATCATATGCAGATGACAGCAGAGAAATGTATGAAATTTTGAGAAAGTTTCATGAATGAATATAGTGAGTTAAATGAACAAAATGTAAATTAATATGAAACATGAAGGGGTCAAGGGAAACAATGGGGTAATCTGTAGGGCTTGGCTTTGGATTGTAGGCTTCTGGTTTTAGTACGTTAAACTTGACAGCTGTAGTGTGGATGTGTGCAAATAAGGAAATTGCTTCCAAAATAATGCTAATGCTGAGTACACTATGGTTAAGGTAGGAACTGAGAGGAAGCAATAAATGTGGTGATAAACTTATATATTGTAATCAATATAAGTAGCCACACACAAGACAAATATTTACAATTTGAAACTGTAGGTCAACAAATAAGAGAATTGGGGTGAGAGACATAATACTTGACAGCAGTGAAGAACTGACTTTTATTTCCCCCTCCCCCCTATGTAGCTGAGACGGCACGGGCAGCTAAGGCCCTTTTCAAGGCCATCCCATTAACGATATATATATATATATATATATATATATTTTATTTATTTATTTATTATACTTGATA
>JAYMFT010140034.1:0-12843 GCA_038088735.1 Panulirus argus
AGATAGGTAGTATGCTTGAGGAAAGAAACCTGGATGTTCTGGCTTTGAGTGAAACGAAGCTCAAGGGTAAAGAGGAAGAATGGTTTGAAAACGTCTTGGGAGTGAAGTCAGGGGTTGGTGATAGGACAAGAGCTAGGGAAGGAGTAGCACTACTCCTGAAGCAGGAGTTATTTGAGTGTGTGTAGAATGTAAGAAAGTAAATTCCATATTGATGTGAGTAAAACCGAAAGTGGATGGTAAAAGATGGGTGACCATTGGTACTTATGAACCAGGTCATGAAAGGAAAGATCTTCAGAGGCAAGTGTTTTGAGAGCAGCTGAGTGAGAGTATCAACAGTTTTGGTGCACGATACCGGGTAATAGTGATGGGTGATTAAAATGTGAAGGTAAGTAATGTGGCAGTTAAGGGTATAAATGGTGCACATGGGGTATTCAGTGTTGTGAATGGTATGTGAAGAGCTCGTGGATTTTTGTGCTGAAAAAGACTAGTTATTGGGAATACCTGGTATAAAAAGTGAGATATTCACAAGCATACGCATGTGAATAGAAAAGACGGAAAACGGGCACTATTGAATTATATATTAATTGATAGGCTTGTAAAAGAGAGACTTTTGGATGTAAATATACTGAAAGAGGCAGCTGGTGGGATGTCTGATCACTATCTTGTGGAAGCGAAGGTGAAGACTTGCAGACGTTTTCAAAAAGGCAAAGAGAATGTCGGAAGGAAGAGAATGGTAAGAGTAAGTGAGCTTCGAAAGGAGACTTGTGTGAAGAAATATCATGAGAGACTGAATGTAGAATGGCAAAAGGTGAGAGTAAGTGAAGTGAGGAGAGTGGGTGAGGAATGGAATGTATTTAGGGAAGCAGGGATGGCATATCCAAGAGATGCATGTGGTATGAGAAAGGTGGTGGTGGTGGGGGGGGGAGATTAGGAAGGGTAGTGCGTGGTGGGATGAAGAAGTAAAGTTGTTAGTGAAAGAGAAAAAAGAGGCACTTGGACGATTCTTACAAGGAAGTGCAAATAACTTGGAGTTATATGAGAGAAAGCGGCAAAACGTGAAGAGGAAGGTTCAAAGGTTGAAAAAGAGGGTAACTGAAAGTTGGGGTAAGAGAGAATCGTTAAACTTTAGGGACAATGAAAAGACGTTTTAGAAGGAGGTAAATAATGTGGGTAAGACAAGAGAACAAATGGGAACATCGGTGAAAGGGGCAAGGGGGGAAGTGATAACTGGTAGTGATGGTGTGAGGGGGAGATGGAGTGAGTATTTTGAATTACTGTTAAATGTGTTTGATAATAGAGTGGCAGATGTAGGGTTTATCGGACGGGGTGGTGTGCGAAGTGAGAGAGTCAGGGAGAGTGGATGGTGGAGAGAGAGGAGGTGGTGAAAGCCATGTGGAAGATGATATCCGGCAAGGCGGCGAGATTGGATGGTATTGCAGTTGAATCTGTTAAGAAAGGGGATGACTGTGATGTTGATTGGTTGGTAAGAATATTCATTGTATGTATGGGTCATGGTGAAGTGCCTGAAGACTGGCGGAATGCATGTATAATACCATTGTACAAAGGCAAAGGGGATAAAGGTGAGTCCTCGAACAACAGAGGTATAAGTTTGTTGAGCATTCCTGGAAAACTGTATGGGAGGGTATTGATTGAGAGGGTGAGGGCATTTACAGAGTATCAGACTGGGGAGGAGCAGTGTGGTTTTAGAAGCGGTAGAGGATGCGTGGATCAGGTGTTTGCTTCGAAGAACGTACATAAGAAATATTTAGAGGAACAAACGGATTTGTATGTGGCGTTTATGGATCTGGAGAAGGCATATAATAGGGTTGATAGAGAGGCTTTGTGGTAGGTCTTAAGAATTTATGGTGTGGGAGGTAAGGTGATAGAAGCAGTAAGAAGTTTTTATCAAGGATGTTAGCAATGTGTAGAAGTAGGAAAAGAGGAGAGTGATTGGTTCCCAGTAAAGCTCGGTCTGTGGCAAGAGTGTGTGATGTCCCCATGGCTGTTTAATTTGTTTATGGATGGAGTGGTTAGGGAGGTAAATGTAAGAGTTTTGGAGAAAGGGGAGAGTATGCAGTCTGTTAGGGATGAGAGGGCCTGGAAAGTGAGCCAATTAATGTTTGCCGATGATACAGCACTAGTAGCTGATTCGAATGTGAAACTGCCGAAGCTGGTGACTAAGTTTGGAAAAGTGTGTGAAAAGAAAAAGCTGAGAGTAAATGTGAATAAGAGCAAGGTTATTAGGTTCAGCAGGGTTGAGGAATAAGTCAGTTGGGATACAAGTTTGAATGGAGAAAAACTGGGGGAAATGAAGTGAGCCATAGGGTGGGGGGATTGGGCGTTGGTTCTGGGAACGATGAAGAATGTGTGGAAAGAGAGAATGTTATATCGGAGATCAAAAATGGATATGTTTGAAGGAATAATAGTTTCAACAATATTATATGGTTGCGAGGCATGGGCTATATAGAGAGATGTACGGAGGAGGGTGTATGTGTTGGAAATGAAATGTTTAAGGATAATATGTGGGGTGAAATGGTTTGATCGAGTAAGTAATGTAAGGGTAAGAGAGATGTGTGGTGATTAAGAGTGTGGTTGAGAGAGCAGAAGTTGGTGTGTTGAAATGGTTTGGACATATGGAATGAAAGAGTGAGGAAAGGTTGACAAAGAGAATATATATGTCAGTGGTGGAGGGAACAAGAAGAAGCGGGAAAACAAATTGGAGGTGGACGATTGGAGTGAAAGGGATCTTGCGCGGTGTGGGCCTGAACATGCAGGAGGGTGAAAGGCGTGCACGGAATAGAGTGAAATGGAACGATGTGGTATACTGGTGTCGATCTGCTGTCAGTGGACTGAACCAGGGCATGTGAAACGTATGGGGTAAACAATGGAAAGGTCTGTGGGGCCTAGATGTGGATAGGGAGCTGTGATTTTGGTACGTTACACATGATAGCTAGAGGCTGAGTGTGAGCGAATGTGGCCGTTTTCGTCTATTTCCTGGCGCTACCTTGCTGACGCAGGGGTTGGCGAGGCTATTTCTTGTGGGGCAGGGTGGAGTCAGGAATGGATGGAAGCGAGTAGGTATGAGTATATACTTGCGCATATGTGTGTATGCATTTGTATGTATGTGTATGTATATATGTATATGTGGGCATGTATATGTATTTATTGTGCATATATGTGCATGTATGCATATTAGCGTGTTTGTAGGTGGATGGATGTTTCTTCGTCTATTTCCTGGCGTTACCTCGGTATCGCGGGAAACAGGGATCAAGTATAATAAATAAGTATATAAATGATTTCACAAAACTCTGGGAAAACTAATGTATTTGCTTGCTAAGCAGTGTTCTTGTTCCTGGAATATTTATGACATTCACATAGTAGGAACAGGACTATTCTTGTATCTGTTTGCACAAGTACTGGCAGGTACAAGGTGATTGTGGTGAAGGACGTCGGCCTGTGGAGGTTGATGCGGCAGACGGTCTCGGTGACGTGGTGAGGACCGTGCTGGTGCTGGTATCTGTTTCTCTCCATGTGTTTGCACAAGGTGATCGCTCCGCCGACCCACGAGGAGATTCTTAGAGTCGCAGGTTCACCACTTGATAACTGTTTCCCGCGTCAGCGAGGCTGCCCAGGAAACAGACGAAAAAAGACCAGTTCACTCATATACACATATACTTGCATATATATGCACAATACGTGCGTATGCATACCAACATATACATATATACATATATACATACAGATATACATTCATATACATATATACACATGTACATATTCATACTTCTTCGCCGCCATCCATTCCTGACGCTACCTCACCCCACAGAAAATAGCATCACCACCCCCTACGTCAACGATGTTGTACCGGGAAACAGACGAAAAAGGCCACATTCGCTCAAACTCAGTCTCTAGCTGTCATTTGTTATGCACTAAAACCATAGCTCCCTAACCATAGCTGCCTATCCACATCCAGGCCCACCACACTTTTAAGTGGGTTACCCGAGGCATTTTAAATGCCCTGGTTCAGTTCATTGACAGCACGTCGAACCAAGTATACCATATCGTTCCATTTCACTCTATTCCGTGCACGCCTTTCACATTCCTGCATGTTCAGGCCCAGACCGCTCAAAATCCCTTTCACTCCATCCTTCCACCTCCAATTTCGTCTCCCGCTTCTCCATGTTCCTTCCACTTTTGACATATTTATCCTCTTTGTCAACCTTTCCTCATTCATTCGTTCCATGTGTCCAAACCATTTCAACACACCCTCTTCTGCTCTTCTTATTACCACACATCTCTCTTACCCTTACATTACTTACTTGATCAAACCATCTCACACGACATATTATTCTTAAACATTTCATTTCTAACACATCCTCCCTTCGTATAACTTTATCTATAGCAAGTGCCTCGCAACCTTATGATATTGTTTGAACTACTATTCCTTCAAATATAACCATTTTTGCTCTCTGAGAGAACGATCTCTCTTTCCACACATTCTTCATCGCTAAAAGAACCTTCGCCTCCTCCCCACCCTATGACTCACTTCCTTTTCCATGGTTCCACTTGCTGCCAGGTCCACTCCCAGATATCTTAACACTTCACTTCCTCCAATTTTTCTCCATTCAGACTCACATCCCAACTAACTTGTCCCTCAACCCTGCTGAACCTAATAACCGTGTTTTTATTCACATTTACTCTCAGCTTTCTCCATTTTATTGACCAACCCCTAAGGGTGGATGAACAGCTGGCTTGACAATGGACTGACTGCCGTAACCAGGATTTGAAACCAAGTGCTTGACCCTAGGCGGCCTATGAATGCGTCATGGTCAGGAATGCTAACCGCTACACAAAGGGAATCACCTCATTGCTAAGGTGATTCACACACACAAGGTCCAGGCTTCATATCATTCAAAATAAAAAACTTGTGTCCAATCAATCCCAGGTATGGATGACTTCTGTCGATCCTTTATCTTACCTTATGTAACTTACAATGGTTTTGGAGATCTACCCCCCTACCCACACACACATATACAGGATCAGTCCATGACTGGCTCTCATTCTGCTCCTTTGCTTAATCAGGTTGTTAAGGGATGCTGTCCATAAGCCTATGCATCAACTACATCTTAGCTGGATTGACACACTGTAGGTAGTTGAAATTTTTCCATTTATGTTATAGTGCATCTAATGACTATCGAGAACATATTCATCTTTGGGTCCTGGATTTTTACACTGTGTCCCTATTTCTACTTGCTGATCCCTTCAGTTTCATTGATAATATTTCAGTCCTCCATATCTGTCATGCCACAAGGTAACTATTTTTCAGAAAAGAATGAAAACATGCCCTCTACTTTTTCCCAAGTGTAAATCATAACAATCAGAATTTTTCATATGTAACTTTCTTTCTTGCCTCAGTGAGATAGCATCAAGAACAAAAAATGGCTTCATTTGTAAACATCCAAAACCTAGTTATTGTGTAACAAACAGATATGTGAAAAGGTAATGTAACGATTATTTTGAAGGGCTTTTGATTATGTTAATCAATAAGGAGGCTTATGTTGTATGTTAGGAACAAGGTGGTGTAATGGGACACAATCAAGGCATATGGGATGGAAAATACAAAGTAGGCTGTGGCTCTTGCAACAGCATTAGACCCATCCCACCCAAATCACTCTATAACTAAACACCAAACCCTATGCAGAAATAAAAAGCTTACCCCTGCCTCACATTTCAGTAACCTCTAAACACAGATCTCCCAAACCCAGCAAATATAACAATGACATAACCATACATGATGAAATAATGCAACAAGCACTAAACAACCAACCTTCCAGTTCAGTCTTCACTCCAACCCACCAGACATACACCCATCAGAAACCAAACTCCCTAGACAAACATGAGTCACACTCTTACATTTATGCTCTGTACATAACCCATCACTACAACACTATGAACACCATTTCAAATTACCTGGAGATGCTTCTTGCCCAAAGTGCAACAATTATAAAGAAGGCATTGAGCGTTTACTATGCAACTATCTGCACTCCATACACATAGACAACATTACAACAATCTATGACAAGTGGTCCCAACCAGTGAACAAAGCTAACTTCCTGAGTGCTGAAGGAGCCTTATAAATATAATGGGTCTCCTGGGGTAGGAAGTAAATAAGTAAGTAATATACAGGAAGTAGTGAAAGACACCTCAGTGTGAAATGTGAATGAACTTGCATATGTTTCCATGGAATGGGGGTGACAGCATTGATGACTGCTTTTTCAGGCTGTTCAACATATGTATGGCATAAGCTGAGGTGTCTGACAACTGGCAAAGCATTTGTATAGTGTCCATGGATATTGGCAAGGGGAATGAAAATGAATGTTCATACTAGAGATGTAAGTCAGTTTATTATACCCGGTAAAGTGTATATGGGAGTTATGAATGAAAAAGTGGTGATGTGAACAAAGCAGCTGACTGGAGAAGAGCAAATTGGCCTCAAGAGAAGCAGAAAGCATGTGGACCAGGAGTTTGTTTTGCAGAAAGTGTGTGAGAAATACTCAGAGAACAAGAGTAAACTGTATGCAGCATTTAAGGAACTGGAGAAAACATATGATGTGGTTGACAGATATGCATTAAGGAAGGTGCAATAGATATATGGAATACTGAAAATGGAAATATACTAATTACAAACGGGAGTTTTTCCCCTGAGAGTATAACACATGTACAAGGAATGGAAAAGGGTGAGTTGTTCCCAGTGAAAGTGGGTCTACATTAAGGACAAGGATGTCATCAAGGTTGATCAATTTTGGAATGATGGATAGTATGCTCAGGGTGGAGGGGCATATGAGATAAATCACTTGTTCTTTGTAAATAACATGGCTCTGGAAGCTGGTGACATAGCCTGCAACTGTCCTTTTGAAGACAAAGATGTAAATAAAAGTGAAAAGTATCTGGGAGTGAATGTGGCAGCAGATGGAACCATGGGGGCTGAAATAAGTCACAGGATGGAAAAGAGGGATAAATGCATGGGTGATGAATAGGTGAAAGGAAGGGTCAGCAACTGTGAGGGCAAAGATGGGTATGTTCAAAGCTACAAAAGACATAAGTGTTATATGGATGAGAGCCTTGGGCCCTGAATGCAAAAAGAAATTAAGAAAATGGATGTGGGTGATACTAACCCTTAAAAAGAGGCTAACAAATGATGTCCTCCTAGGAAACAGCAACAGAAATCAATAGATGTGCTAAATTTTTCTGCCTGTTTAAGTATCCAGCTGATTTATCATATCATTAGTAGCCTACAAAAGTCTCTTCCATCACCAGCAAGGTGTAGGGAAAAGTTCTGTGATCATTAGTTCCTTACAACCATCATTATAAATGCATAACCATCCATCTGCAGGTTGTGCATATATGGTAACCCAGTGGAAAAAGGTTGCTGGATGAACCAAGGTATTAAAAGGAACATTTTCATGTATCTGTTGGTGAGGAGAGTGAAGAATAACATACTAAAAGCAATTCTAGCATAATTACATTAGGAGGAGGAAAGCCTGTAAGGGAGGCATCTCCAATGAACTCTCATTTGTGGAGAATATTACTCAGAAACTGCACCTAATTTTCTTTAAGTAATATTTTGGTGAGGAGGACTTTGGTAATAGATGAGAAATAAGATGCCAATATCCTTACCACATATACCAGCCAGTCATACTTACATTTATTTTTAATGTAAAAGGTGTAATGTTTTGAATCTACACTGATCATATGTACCACATATACAGTGAAAGAAATAACAGTGTGTATGAAATTAGTGTGTTCAGTATAAAGGCCAGCTAATCTCCCTCACCATGAATGTTAGTATAAAAGGTGCAATATTTCTAAATACATTCATGTTATTTACCACTAATGCTGTGCCTCTGTTTGAAGTTAAAGTTGCAAAACAACTCAGTAGAAACTAACAAACATAATCTCCACATCTTTTGTCCTATTGCAAGCTGTTAAACACAACTCAAATCCCTGCAGGCACTTACTTTTGTGCAAATCACAAAGTGTGTATCACATGTTTGCTTTAAAGAATGTGTGAACGGAATACTTAGAGAAAGAGAGACTTGTATTTGGGATCTGTGGATCTGGAGAAAGCATATGATAGGGTTAACAGGGATGCTTTAATGACGTTGTTATGAATATATGGCATTGGAAAAAAGCTGTCAGAACTGTGAAGAGCTTTTGTCAAGAGCATAAGATGTATGATTGAATAGGAGGAGAGAATCAGTGACTTCAGGTAAAAATGGGTCTGCGGCAGTAGTGTGGAACATGACATTACATATAGCTGTTTAATTTGTTTATGGATAGGGTGGTGAGGGAGAAGGATGCAAATCTTGAGGAGGGGAGTAGGTATCCAGTCTGTTGGAAATTGGGGTGCCTGGGAAATGAGTCAAGGAATACAAAGGTATTCAAACAGCAACAGACCACTGGGTCTTATGAGACTGATCGTGATAATGAAAGAGATCAGAAATTCATAGATGAGAGTGGCTGGAGTATAAAGGCATACAGAAATTTCTAAAAGAAAAACTACACTTTTCATGTAACTATGGAAGTGAAAATAATGTCAGTAGTGAATCTGAAGCAAAATATTTATCAAGTTTATTCTTAAATGTATCTATAATACTGGTTCCAACTTTTCTAGTTGGTAAATTTGTTAATCCTATTAAGGAAAATGACTTCACCTTAATCGAGGCAAAACGTTTGCCCGTAAGTTTGAATCCATTACAACAATCAAAATCAGAAGAATCCATTCTTAAGTAGCTTGTTAGATCAAGATCATTGAAGCCTTTGATAATTTTGAATACCTGCATTAGATCACCTCTCAACCTTCTCTTAAGTTAAATGGATCTAAATCATTTAGTAAAATCTCATAAAATTTGTTTCTCATTCTGGAAATCATCTTGGTAGCACACCTCTGAACTTTCTACATTCTATAATGTCTATTCTATCTGTGACAACAAAAACTGAGTACTATATTCAACTGGAAATGCACCAGTGACTTCTACAGAGTGAGGATCATTTTCCTAGACATAAATTTGATAGCCCTACCTTTAAATCCAAGAATTTTGTTTGCTCTTTTTGCTGTTTCTGTGCACTGCTTACCTGGCTTTACATCGCAAGAGATTATTACACACAAGTCTTTTTCTTCCTTTACCATTTGTAGCTCAAGAGAATTCATACTGTACCTTGACCTTTCATAATTTACCACCAGTATGTTAAACTTTGTACAGTACTTATCAGTATTAAGATTCATTTGCCACTTATGAGTCCAATCCATCAGTTTCCCTTAGGCCATTTAAAGATGCAGAAAAGTTTCTGTTGTAGATTTATTTCCCAACTCAGTACTGTCTGCTGATTTTGAAATCTTATAATGCAGCCCATTATCAATATCAATAACATAAAGAAAAACAAAACCAGTCCTAACACTGACCATTGTAGCTCAACACTTGTTACATCTGACCATTCTGAAGCATGACTATTAGTTACTACTCTGTTAATGACCAGTCAATCAATTTCCTACCCACCAAAGTAAAACCCCAATATGCCATGTGACTTTACTTTTGTTAGTATAGGCTGAACTTTTGTAATCCGTCAATCTTAGGACCTGACAACAGAAAATGCCAGAGAATACACATTAACCCCTAAGAGAACCCCTAAGTAAACATATGCCCTACCCCTAGTCTTGCCAACTCATTCCAAACACATATTGCTGTGTTATCAAAGGTAAAATAGAGCTTAAAACACAAAATACTACAACCAATAATGCTTCCAAACAAGGTTCTGTTTTGGGGTGTGCTGAACAATCATATAAAATCAAAAATATTTTTCACTCTGGATCGAGGCTAACAGAGCCAAGCCATGTCTACACTATCAGGCAGTTCTCGGCAGGCTGCGCTCTCACTGGGCAAAGTCTGTTTGGCATGTTTGTGTTGTTGTCCACACTGTTGAGATGGTTGGGCAGTCAAGTACTACAGCAGCCAGAAGGTGGTCAGCAGGCCACGAATGAGGTATCACCATGCGCAGTAAAGTTGAAAGGAAAAAAATAGTGCTGTGTAGCATAATGATTGCTAAGTGCATAAAAAAGAAAAAAAGAACAGTGCAGAAAACTATATGGTGTAAAGAGTGGTTACTTTTTGCGGCTGGCAGCACCGTTACTTCAAATCACCAGGCAGTGTCCGATTTCGCTCAACTACTGGCAAGGGGAATCCGCTGATTTGCCCGTCAAAGTTGCCACAAAGTATCTGATGACGGACTTAGCACTCATGCCCACCGGGTACTACCCAATAGTGTGGATGCTCCTTTACAGTGTGCTCTAGCTTCATGCACTAAGTAATTTTCAAACCATTCAAGAAACTGTTTAGTTATCATTCACCCTTTTTAGTACCACAGTAGTAAAGTGGAAGAATTTCCATTCCTTTAAAGGCCCTCGGACAAACACTCTTACCAATTACCATCAGCTTGGTTTCATGTGTTTCTGCAGCACTGCTGCAGCCAAGAGTTGTTATCTCATCTCTGGAATCCTTACACCCAGATGGTGACTCCTCAATTCTTGGGCAAGGGTTTTTCAAGGCATACAACACCAATAAAGGGTAGATTCGTAAGCATATTACACTTATTCTGGGGCTAAGGTTTCCACTGCCACTAGCTGTGTATATTCATCCACAAACTTTGTTGTAGCTAAGCATCTCCTCAGAAATGCTTACACCTTCATTATGCCGAAACTTGAACCACTTTATAATTGCACCACAAAATTCTGTACTCCTGGCACCTTTCAAAGTTTTTCAAAACTTTAAACTTTTCTGGCTTTCATTTTCAGCAAAAAACTTAAAAAATCTGCTCCTTTTGTTTCTTTAAGTCATACACAGTTGACGATCCAATCTCCTAGTACTCACACAAAGTCTTTACAGAAGTTCCCTTATCTAATTTTCTCAGTAATATCACCTTTTCAAGCATAGATAGTGATATATGCTTATGCTTATTAGCACTATCACCATCTTCTGCACCTCTTGGTCTCTTGGATGACATCCTCAAGGGCTAAAACACAATTAAATATAAGAAATCAACAGGACTATTAGTTAGCTTGGCTGCAGTGTAAACAGATTTTGGTGCCTTATCGCTGCTAACTTGCTAACAGTGCCACCCTAGTGGCAGATCCACAAAATAGTGGCAGCAGGTTCAAAATGTGCCAGAGCATGGGAGTTGTCGGACCACAGAGCACCGGATTAGAGAGGTACAACCTGTTATCTCAGATGTCGAACCTTATCAAATGTTTTTCAAAAACCTGAATTGATGACATCAGGTGCTTTACTATCATCATACATGTTGAATATATCATAAAATAAATCAAGTAGATTTCTCAGACATAAGTGCTTTCACTGAAAGCCATGCTGAAAATAGTTTATAAACTAGTGGTCCTCCAAAGAGTTTACAATCTTCATCTTAAATGATAGTATCCATAAGTTTACCAACTACAGATGTTAAGCTAATTGGACAATAATTTCTGGGCTGTGATTTACTTATTCTATTTATTTATTTATTCTATTTATTCATTCATTTTTTGCCTCTTTCATTGTCCTCAGACAAAACTTCTTTGGACCTGCCATTTCATTTACTTTCACTACAATTAATGCTGATAGTATATCTTCAACTTTTATTTCATATGCTACAAAAACTTTCCTCTATTAGCAATGGAACTAGATTCAAGACATTGTCAATACAGGTGCAAATATATCATTTAAAATCTTGCCATGACTACATTGTCTTGAACTAAGTTACTATTCTCCATAATTAATGGATGGCACTGACTGGGTAATGATTCTCTTACTTCTTACATAGGCATAAAACACCTTATAGTTTCTTTTGTTATTTTAGCAATATATACTTCATACAGACATTTGCTCTGATGCATAAACGTGATCATTCCACCACTTTGGCTTCTCACTACAAAAAAGACTATCTACTATGTTCCCTGCACTATTTTGAGTTTTACTGAAGCTTTCCCTACAACATCCACATTATTTTCATTAATGATATCCTCCCAGATTTGCCTGTCTAGAGTAATGGGAATATCATTAAAATTTGCAAGTCTGAACTCTGGTATCTTTTTGCATCAAGTTAACCATCACCACAGGCAACACTAAAAGTTAACAAAGTAATCTGTATGTGATCATTTGTACAAAACTTTTCTCCAACTTCAACATTGTTAATAAGAGCCTCATTCATAGCTAGAACTAAATCTAATATGTTTTCTAATAAAGTTTCATTGTAATAAGACTCACAGCATTACAGTATTACTCATGTCTGGGGTTACTAGAAAGGGATTCTCCCCCACTTATCAATACAGGTTGTACCTCTCTAATCTGATGCTATATGGTCCGGCAACTCCCATGCTCTGGCATGTTTTGAATCTGCTATCTTCAGTTTGTGGATCTGCCAACAGGGTGGCGGTTAGCAAGTAACAGCAATAAGGCGCCAAAATCCGTTTACACTGCAGCCAAGCTAATTAACAGTCCTGTGAATTTCTTATATTAAGCTGTATTCTATCCCTTCAGGATGTCATCCAAGAGACCACGAGGTGCAAAAAATAATAAGTGCTGATAAGCATAAGCATAATTCATTATCAATGCTTGAAAAGGTGGTGTTACTGATAAAATTAGATAAAGGAACTTCTGTAAAGACTTTATGTTAGTACTATGAAATTGGATCGTCAACTGTGTATGACTTAAAGAAACAAAAGGAGCAGATTTTTTATTTTTTTTTGCTGAAAATGAAAGCCATAAAAATGTAAAGTTTCGGAAAACTTTAAAGGAA